>PVLA01009625.1:0-72683 GCA_004027455.1 Hydrochoerus hydrochaeris | reverse complement strand
CCTTATTTTCTTTGGTCTCTGCAGCTGGGGAGGGCAGGTACGTCCACACCTTACACCTCTATTACCTGACAGATTCACCCTCCCAAGAGTGAGATTCCTCCTCCACCAACCATCATGACAGCAGTGACAGTTCTGTGCCTTTGAGTTCATTTTGATGACCTGGTCCCAGCAGTTCTTGAATGGACAGAGAGAGGACAGGCCCCTGCATTCCTCTTCCTCTCCCCCATGTCTGTCCTGCCAAGTGAGGAGCAAGCTTGGGACCCCTGTAGGTTGGGCTAGGGGTGGCCCTGCTGAGTCCACCCTCTGGGGTGGAGAGAAGACAGCAGGTGCTTTTCATGCCCCTGGCCCACTAACTGCTGTGAGGACTCTCAGGCCAGCACTGACCTCCTTTCCTTATCTAAAATGTTGGATGTGATTCCTGGAGCGAGGGTTAATGGAGGTGCACTGCGGGTGAGCTTTGGGGAAATGCAGCCAGCAGTATCTGAGCCTGGTGCCTGCTTCTTAGCCCAGGTTGTGTCTTGGAAGGTGAGAAGCTCGGCCATGTCCTTGCAAACACAGAGTTCTGCTTTTCTCAGCATAACTGGCCAAGTGTTTCCACTTGTCAGCCTTGCGTTTTCCCTGAAGTCTGCAGAGTACTGGTGTAGAATAAGCACTTTTGGACTTTATCTCATTCTAAGCCCAAATACCTTGTGAGTTGTCAGGTTTCTGGCAAGGTTGCCATTTCTTTGCTAAAACATTTGAGAATAGAATGACTGTCCCCTTCCTCACCCACCTGGGTCTTGGGCTCCAGGTGTGGATATGGGGAATTGAATCCAACAGAGCAAATGGAAGGGAGAGTTTATGAGTTTTACTTTGTTGCTTAGAAAACATCAAATCCTATGCATTGAAAACATTTAAATACCTCACAAGACAGGCAAACAGAGGGGCATAAAGGCTAAAGCTAGGAGGAAATATTTCATCTGTCATGAAATTCACAGTTAACATCAAACTAGAGCCAAAGGAGAAGATGCTGGCTTGTGGCTCATCTCATTGAAGCAGGAGAGCAGTCAATAGCACATTCTGTTTAGTCACGACTGAGGGCAAAAAGAAACTGTCCCCATGCACTTCAGGTAAAGAATCCCATCCCCAAACATAAGCCTTCTCCCTGAACCCCTGTTTCCTTTGTGTCTTTGTTAATTTTCTTGTGGTTGAGACAAAATACTGAACAACTAAATTTAATGGAGAAAAGTTTTATTTGGCTTACATTTTGTAGAGCCAGTCCATCGCTGGCTGACTCCGAGGCAGAGTGGCATGAGCAAGGGGCATCACAGAGGATAAACAGTCCATAGCAAAGCAGAGCAGGAAGGCAGTGATCAGACCCTTGATCCCAGCATTATATACTCTGGATCCAGCTACCTCCCCTTTTACGGGGTGGGGGGCATCTAGACACAAACTATAACACCTTGTGACTGACTGGATGTGGCAGTTCAGGTCCCTCTACTGGTGGCCACCATCTGACTGAAGCTTCAGGGCAGAGGTGAAACCTCCCCACTGGCCCTTTCTCACAGCTGCACAGTGGCAGTGGAGCCAGGTGACACAAAGACTTGAAGACACAGAAAGACTTGAAACACAAAAGTAAGCTCTTCCCCAGTGTGCTGTGAGGTGGTGAGCAGGTGAGCGGTCTTGTGTTTGAGAGCCAAGGAGTGGAAGACTTCACTCCAATTAACTTTGGTCAACACAAAGGAGCTACATTAACACTACAGCAATGAAGGGAGGTGACCTGGGTGTAAATGCTGAAGACTTGTTCTGGAAGAGCCCAGAGGCAGTGTATGCTCAAGGAGTTCAAGGAAAGCGTGGACTCTGAAACAAGAAGCGAAAGAGACGAGGCACAGGGAGCACTGGTCAAACCAAGGAGGCAGATTTGTTGGGGAACTTAGCAATATACTAGAAAATTTAAGTACATCAACAACATCATAAAGAGGTTCCTGTGAAGCAGAGAGCAGATCTAGGAAACACCTAGCATCTTAAGAAAGAGTACAGAGTAAAGAATGTGACTGCAAGATATGGTGAAAATGAAGCTCAAACGCTGTATTCACAGTTCAGAGTATTGTTAGTTGATGGATTAGAAACATTAAGAGACTGGATACACTTAGTAGAAACAACATTTTCGAGTGACCAAGGCAAATCCTCCACAAAATAAAAGAACCTCCACCTGCAGATTCAGGGACTCACTGTTAAGGTGGGAGTGGGCGGGTGATGGCTATGGAGAGCAGCCTGGGAGGGTTTTCATTTCAGGGACATTCATCAGGTGGAAGAGTTAGACACTTAGTGCAGCACAAATTTCCTATCTCCGGGTACTGACATCATCGCAAAAGCGTGGGCCTTATCACTGTGCTACCTGGAAAATGCAGGAGCTTCTTAGCAACGTGCAAGGTGAATCACGGTAGGGAACTGATCAGTGGGGAAATTGTGCAAGTTACTAGGAAGCCGGTTGTGAGCTGTGGCCTCTGTGCTATACCCATGGAACAGGAAGTGATTGTGTGGATGATGGCTGTAAAATAATGTAAGTGAAACTAACTAAAAGAAATATGCACAATGTAAAAATAGCATAATGAAAGACTTGATTAATATGCCAGTCACAAAATTCTAAGTCATTCCTCTGAAAGATAGGAAGAAGGGAAAAGAATCATAAAAAGTGCTAATTTTACTGGGGAAAGGAGTCTATATTAATTGCTTTCAGAAGTTGCTACATCTCTGTCTAGAGAAACCATAAAATTTTATTGTCTTAAGGATCAGGCCCTCGCAATATTATTCTGACTGAATATGAAAAGGTAAGCAAAGAATGCTAGGTGATTACTGTAAAAAAGCAAAGAATCACCATAATATTAATATCAAAGCTCAGTGTTAAAAGCATTAGAATTTTTAATTGATCAAGAGTACCACAATGATTACAGAATTATGAATTTTAGGTTACATATGGCAAAATAAATTGGAAATACAGGAAGAAATTGACTGCATAGTAGTGAGAGGGTTTAGACACCCTTATTTTAGTTCTGGATAGATACAGAACCAAGAAATCAGTATGGATAATGAGGATCTACAAATAATAAAAGCAGTGATAATTATTACAATTACCATTTCCAGATGCTATGCTCTTTTCCTTATGAGATGAAGATACCATTATCTCCATAGTACAAATGGAAACACCCAAGGTCAACAAGTTAATTAATGTACTTTGCCCCAAAGATAAATATTGATCTCTGTAACTTCAAAGAGGAAATATACCTTTAATGACCAAGGAAAGTTTCTAAGTTAATCAAACTTGGGCTCTACAAAACCTCAGTAATTCCTCTTCAACCTTTTGTTGTCTCTTGAAGTTACAGAATATGTGCCATGTTCTGTGACTGCCATATAGAACAAACAGAAACAAATTGGAGCAAATTCCCTGTAATATTTTTTTTTACTTTTTCATATATACCTGATGTTTATAAAATGATGAGTTAAAAATAAATTATTTTTTTTCTTTTGAATTTATAAAAACAATTCAAAACAATCTAAACTAAGAAAAGAATTCACAAGTACATAAGGGACCCCTGCCAGGAAGACTACTGCGGTAATTTGTGAAGTTAAGGGAACATCTGTTGCCCAACCACTGAACTGAATGACTTTCTTAGTGAGACATAAGATAGTAATGTACGTTGTGCTCACTGATGTCCCAGCGTGGATGAAGTGCAGGGTGGAATGGTGGTGCTCTGTTTTCACCATGGATGCAGCTGAAGTCATAAAGGACTTCTAAGAAATGGCTCAAAGCTTTCAGAGACTCCTGAGAAATCAGAAATGTCAGTGCTGAGACTGGTGCAGCCTACCCCTTCCTGAGGCTCAGGGTAGAGTCCAGGACTGGACAGTACTGAGCTCAGCCATGCAGGTGTGGAAAACAAACTATGCTATGACACGAGGCTGCATTGGGGCTTGACAGTGGGTGGAAGCCTCTTTGGCATGGAATGGGGAGGTAGTTCTGTAATGTACAGGACTTGGGAGAGTCGGTGCCTTCTGCTTGTCCTTGGCACTGAAGACCTATGAGTTTCAAGTATCTTATGGATGGAACTGTAAGGTCTAACCCTGCAGGGGAGGGAAATAACAAGTGAACATGATGTTGCTTCAAAAGATAGTGGGACAATAGTGTAGGAAGAGCTGCTTTATGGAGGCAGAGATGGGCAGAAGGGAAGCCCTTTTGGATCTGTTGCTTACAGAAGGAGTTAATACTGCCTTTGTGTTTGCAATTGAGATTCTTACACCTTGTACATTAAGATCTATTCAACTTTGGCTTCATTACCTCATTTTCCAAAATAGCATCTGTGTCCTGGCAAGGTGCTGCCAAGTTTTTGGGACAAAGGAGCTGAAAATTTAAAACTGGATGCATGTTCTAGGTATTGTGAACCTTGCTCCCAAACACTGCTGCTGTCAGTCCTCTCTTCAGCAAGACATTAATTACAATTAATGAAGCTCACATGCTGCCTATACCTAGAAAATCCCACTGTCCCAAGCCCCTCAAATGCCTCCCATCCTCATCATCCTCTAGGGATGCTTTCGCTTCCCTCATCTGGGCTTCCATGGCAACCTGAGCAAACCTGTGCAAATAGTGCATATCGCCTTTCTGTCCCTAACATCTCTTCTGTTGCACATAAAAAAGACTCAATAAGCACTCCATAAAATGTTTATTGAATATTTGCTTCTTGAGTGATCTTGGCTCTTACAGAGGTTACACATGACTCCATTTGCTTATTTTCATATTAATTCTTTCCAAATACTTTTTTTTTCCCCACAGTGTGACAGGTAACCCTGAGTGAGGATTGAATCTCAATAAGCCCAGAGGTCATGTAACTATGGGAAACTTCCCTAAGCTTACTGGGTCTTGCCTACCCCTCAACCTTGTGTGAACATCTCACATCTGTTACGTAGTGCAGAGGCTGGAATGTAGGATGTGTTCAAGACATGTTTATTAGAAATATTAATCTGTAAAACAAATGAAAGGACTAGATAGATTATCTCCAAGTTTCCCCTTTGACTTTCTAATAATGCAAAGAAAGGCTTCCCTTTACTTCACCTAATCAAAACACTTATTAATTATTAACCCATGGGATACAGGTTAAATTAACCTTTAAGGATGTTTGAGGTATCCCAGCAACTCCACCATCACTCTTTCTAGACATCACATTATGGTTGCAGTACACATGAGCTCAATTGAGGTACATGTTAAGGACCAGAATCATTGCTTCAGATCTTCTAGCTGACAGCTGGTGGCAGTCTGTCATATGTGGGTTGTGGTGAACAGGTCAAGCCTGAAAGTTCATATATTATAGCTAATTATGTGACAAAAGTCTATGATGAAAAGCTCATAAAAACCACATTTCCCTTGGAGGTATGCAGTGGCTATAAAGGTATTAAGCTAGAATCATTTATTTATAGTAATGCATGAAGAAAGATCTCCAACTGTGCTCTTTAAGTAGAGAGAAAATGTGAAAGAGACAGAAAGAATTGCCAAAATAAGAGACGGGAATTAAGAAGGAGGCTCCATTGAATATTTAATTCACGATACTATTTTATAGCAACCATACAATCTCAGCAGTGTGCAACATAAACATTTGTTAGACTCTTGTATCCTTAGCCCTATAGCCAGCCTGGAGTTTGCTGTCTGAGCTGGGCTAGCTGAGATTAGCAACTCCATGGGTTTTTTAGCCTCCTTTTGGGACTTAGAAGAGCAAACTATCTTCTCTTGATTGCACCACAGTGGAAGAGCAAGGTACAGTCACACAAGTGCTTTATCAGCTTTTGGTCACATCACATTTGGTAACATTTGAATGACCAAAGCAAGTCATATGGCAAAAACAAAGCCCAGGGCCAGGAAATACACTCTGCTTCTTGGTAAGGGAGCTACAAAGTCACTAATAAGTGAAAAATTAAGAGTGTTTATGTAGTTTACTTCATACAATAAATTGTTTATAATAGGTATTACTTCTTACCATTAAACTAGTAAACCAAGTCCATTGAAAGAATGGTAAATTTCTCAGGTATCACTCAATGTAACAGAAAATCTCCCAGCTCAAGCTGTGATCTACAGTCTTATTTTTTCCAGCTTGAACATTCTTGGCTTTCAAAGAACAGATCATTAAAAACTACTCAAAGTATCCATTTCTTTCTGCCTGCTTATTTATTTTTGAGATTTGGGAACCCGAGAGATTATGATTGAGTTTATTCCCAAGAGAGGGAAAACTGCTCCATAACTTTATTTCAGGGACATTTGCAAGTAAACACAGCTTACCAATTAAGGCCAATCAAAAAGGACAACCAGAAAAGTGTAAATTCTTCTTTTTGGCGGGGGAGGGTGCTTGTTTTGTTTTGTTTGTTTAGAGACAGAGTCGCCCTGTGTCGTCCATGCTAGCCTTGAGCTTACTGTTTAACCTAGACTGGCCTCAAGCTCACAGTGATCCTCTTGTCTCAGCCTCCCAGGTGCTAGGATTTTAGGTTTGTGCTACCACACTTAACAGACAAATTCTGTGATAAACTTCATTCAAAGTTCCTTTAACAATTAAACTTATCTATCTTCTGTGATGACAAACAAGAAAGCCTCTTGAGGTTAGCTTACAGAGGCTGCTGGCCCTCAACCTTAATTTCTACTGACCCTTCACTGGTTCCTGGGTATTAAAGTGTTTTTCCCAGACTGCTTCACTGACATCAGGCCACAAAGACAGGTGTCAGATCTAATTTTACATTACCTTGTGAACTTTTAATGCTAAATCACCATTCGTGGAGGCCGCAGAATGATCAGAATCCCACAGCTCTAACATAGGACTCTTCGTTGTGAATACAGGACTGGAATTTGATTTCAAATACAAATGAAAAGCTTTTGGTTTTAGGCAGGCCATCCACCCTTACTGTGCAGGCCACTTCTGGCTGTTGTGGCCTGATACTCCTGCCATAAAAGGTAGGAAGTCAAATATAAGTTTAGAAAAGCAAGTACATTTGGATTCACTAGTGAACAAGGATTGCTTATGAAGTTTTTCGCTGTGAATAATGGGAGATCTAATTTAAACATTTTGAGTTCATATACTTGGAAATCTCAAAGGAATTTCTATAGCAAGTCACAGCCAGCTGGTCCTGAAAGAAAAACTAGACACATCTTAGAAGAAAAACTGGAAGGATAGGAAAAGAAGAAGTTAAATTATCATTATTTGCAGATGACGTGATACTCTACATAGAAGACCCCAAAACCTCTACCAAAAGACTTCTGGATTTAACAAACAAATTCAGTAGTATAGCTAGATACAAAGTCAATACTCAATAATCAATAGCATTCCTGTACACAAACAACAAACTCACTGAGAGAGAAATGAGGAAAACCATATCTTTCACAGTAGCAACCAAAAAATGAAATATTTAGGAATCAAACTAATAAAGGAAGTAACATTTATTTACTGAAAATTACAGTACTCTGAAAAAGGAGATGGAAGAGGATATCAGAAAATGGAAGGCTATCTCTTGCTCATAGGAAGAACCAACATAGTGGAAATCATCATATTCTCAAAATTGTTATACAAATTTAAGGCACTCAGGTCAAAATACCAATAACATACCTCACAGAGCTAGAGAAATCATTCCTAAAATTTATCTGGAACCAGAAGAGACACAGAATAGCAAAGGCAATTCTGGGCAATGAAGGCAAGGCAAGAGGCATCACAATCCCTGACTTGAAGTTATACTACAAAGCTTCTGTGATAAAATCAGTACAGTACTGGCAAAAAAAAAAAAAAAAAAAACGAAACAGACCTGAGGATCAGTGGAACAGATGAAAAGATGCAGACACAACTAAAGATGCAGACACTCAGCCACCTTATCTTTGAATGACTGGCTAAATATGTTTACTCGAAAAAAAAATAATCTCTTAAACAGGATTAGAAAAACTGGCTTTCAACATGTTGAAGACTAAAACTAGGTACAGGTCTATCACCATGTACTAAAGTCAAAATGAATCAAGGATCTAAATATTAAAACAAAAACACTAAATCTACTGGAAAAGAAAATAGGTATAAATCTTGAAGACACAGATGTTGGCAGAGTTCATGAACAAAACCCAAACTGCATGGGTAATACTTCAAAGAATCAACACCTGGGATCTCATATTGTTAAAAAGCCTTTTTCACTGCAAAAGAATCACTGACAAAGTGAAAAGACAACCCACGGGTTGGAAAAAAAAATCTCTAGCCAATCATCTTTCACCCAAAGGACTTGTAAAGATTTGAAAAAAATCAGACTTCTAAATTCAAAGACCCAATCCAAAAATGGGCATCTGAGATAAATAAACACTTCTCAGACAAAGAAATACAAATGGCAAATAAATATATGAAAAAATATTCAACACCACTAGTCATACAAGAAATGCAAATTAAAACAACACTGAGATTCCATCTTACTCCAGAAAGAATGACTAAGATAACAAAAATCAACAAACAACAAATGCTGGAGGGATAGAGGAAAACAGAACCATTCTCTACTGCTATGAGTGTAGACTAGTAGCCACGGTGGAAATCAGTGTGGAGATTCTTCAAAAAACTAGGGTTAGAAGTCCCTTTCCACTCTGCTATTCCCCTTCTGGGTATTTTCCCAGAAGAATTAAAAAACATCATACCACAGTGATATACTGCACCCATGTTTATAGCATCTCAACTTGTAATAGCTAAATCTTGGAAACAACCTAAATGCCCATCAACTGATAAAAAAGATGTGGTACTTTTATAATAGAGTATTAGTCAGGCTTAAAGGAGGACACAATTGGACTGGAGATATAGCTCAGAGGCACAACACTTGCCTTGCAAGCGTGAGGTTGTGAGTTTCATTCCCAGTATCAAAAACAAAACAAAACAAACAAAAAAGGATAAACTTGAGACTTCTATAGGTAAATAGATGCTACTTGAGACCGTACTCATAAGTGAAACAAATCAGACTCAGATGTGTAAACATCATATTGTCTCCCTTGTGTGAGAAATTGAAATAATAAAAAGGTAAAAAATGCACAATAGATATTGTGAGATGGGAAGAAATTGTTCAAAAGGAAAAAGGAACTAAGATGGATGAACAGGGGGAGGACAGTAAGGAAAAGGGAAATAGTGCAAATCAGTTATGTTAGTAGTGACTCTTAGTTCCTTAAAAAAGAAGGTTTGCGCTAATATCTATTGTAGAAAACTTTATGCCCATATCTTATACCCTGAGCAGCTACTTTAAAGACAACATATAATGTATTAAATGTTGTTATTCTCCTATTATTTTGTTGTGAAATTTTATTTTTCCTTTTTTTCCATAAAATTCAGAAAAAAAAGGAAACTAGGGCTGGGTGGGACCTGACCTCTCTGTTGAGAGGCAGAGACAACCCAGTGCAATCTGCGTCTTTTCTTTATATACAGTAAAGGGGGAGGGGAAGCACTCAACTGTGCCCAAAGTGTAAAGTGTCAGTGTTTTGTTGAAACATAGAAGGTGAAACATTTTTAGAGCTCTCTGTGCTGTAGCTAACAGGGAGGGATGCCAAGGCCAGGCTCCTGCTGGACCGACTTTGCTCTAGTCCTGACAATTTGCAACTTGTTCACACAGCTCGCCTCTGGCACTCTGGGTTCTCGGGGCTGGCCTTGCTCTCTCCCTGAATGTGTGGTCAATCACTAGCTCAGCTGCTCCTCAAAAATTTTAGGCCTGTTTGATCCAGGGGCTCAATGATTCAGAATTTCTCTCATAGACTTGCTTGTATACAGGGAGAGCTCTGTCTTGTGGTTGGTGCACCTAATCTGAATCCATGAGAGAATCTGTAGCTCTTGATAATTAAGAAATCCCTGAACCAATCCCTATGGCCAAAGAAGGCCCTGAGCTGATCCACTTAGCCCTGGGTGACCTAAATCAATCACTCGGCCAAGAGAAACAGGATCACATGGGGATCAGTTCTAGTCTAAATTTCATGGATACTATTCAAGAGGAAGGTAAAAAAAAAATGACAATGTTCAAACAGGCAAATATGGTGCCATGAAAAGCAGAATATTTTCTCTAAGTACATGGTTAGCTTTTATCATACAAAGTATAAAAGGAGCAAAACAAAATTGTATTGTTCTGCCTGATTTAAAATTGTTCACACAGAATTGCAAGATCTATGTGAAACCATTAGTTCTCTTTGGCAGGCTCCCCATTTTCACCCATATTTTATAAGAGACTTAAGTCAGTAATGGACTTTGTAGCTTATTTACTATCATAATTAGATAGCGTAGCAAGTCTTGTGTCAGTTGTTTTTGTTGTTTCTAATGCTTAGGAAAAGATAAAAGTCAAAAGGTATGTCTATGTGGCATATCTGTTCTGCTGTAAGTCCAAGGTGAATATTCAACCATCAGTGGTGATAGCTCACATGATCATTTAAGAAAATTCACAAATGAGGACATTCTCTAAAGAGTGTTTTGAAACATGTATTTGCTTAAGTGACTATAACATTAGTGATATGGTTGGGACTCAAATTAAGGGAGTGGTGCAGCCATAGGAATTTATATATGTCATAGGCTGTTCTTGGCCAGAACATTTCTTCATCAATTCATGTCATCCTTAAAAACAATATGTTGTTAGACTTTCCCAACAGACAGAACACTGTACTTCCTCCTTCTGCAGGACCTGGAAGTATGTTACAAGCATCCTAACTGTAGAGTTCCTGAGTTTGGGCACATGTGTACTCACTTAACAGAGAACCAAGTGTCTACCATGTATAGGACAGTTCACCTATATGATTTTATTTAGTATTTTTCTGTATACTCTTCTTCTTGTCTCTGTTTTTTCTTGCTTGTTCATCATTGCATCATTGAATAGATCAGTATACTTTTGCTAGTTTATATGTTACAAATTTTTAACTTTATTGTTACAATTGTTACTCAACTTAGGGCTATATTTACATCTATATGCCCTTATGAGTATACATATTTTTCCCTCTACATATGTAACCTACAAGCATATTTACCTACCTATATCAGTCATGTTTTTCCTAAGTATGATTTTATTTTCTTTTTTATCTCTCCTGTGTTAAAATTTTAGTTATATTTCTCCTAATTTTTTAAAAAATTTCATTTCTTTTGATTTTTTAGACAACAAACTGTACTAAGCCCTCTTATTACTTAAGACATTTGGCTTACTACTATATCCTTTATTTTTTAAGATATGTTCAATTTATGTCCCTTTTAACTTTGATGACTCATTTGGGTGAATATTCTAAGCCCTGTATGCCTGAGAATTTTTGTTTGTTTGATTATCATTTTTAAGACAAGGTTTCATGATGCAGTTCAGTCTGACCTTGGACTCACTTTGTAGCCCAGACTGGCCTCAAACTTGCAGGAATTCTCCTGCCCTCAGGCTGGGATTATAAGCGTGCAGCAGCAGGCCAAGTCTCTGAGAATATTTTTCTTTTTTAAAATTTTATTTAAAAGAGAAAAGCACAGAAAAGAAAGGCAAAAAGGAAAAGAGGCATACAAACAACAAAAAAAAAACCCAAACAATAACAATATAGGCTTTTGAAGTAAAATGGTAAGTATTTATCAATGGTTGCTGTATTCCATATTGTTATCTTCAAAAGGTTGCTTAGATTACCAGACATAGACATGCAAAATTGATCTAATCATGTGAGTATCAACTTTTCTTTTAAAAACTAATAGAATTAGTAGTATAGTCATCTTAGCTATCTTACGTGTGTATATATATATATACAAATGTGCATTTTTTTCCTTTTCCTTTCCTTCTTTCTTCCTTTCCCCCTACCCCAGTTACTTTTCCCCTTTGATCAGTTTCTTACTCCTATACAATATTTATTGTAGTTTTTGGGTCTTATTTGCTCTTTCAGTTTTTTACACTAGGGAGACAATATGGTATTTACGTATGTGAGTCTGATTTATTTCACATAAGAGTAGGGTCTCAAGTCACATCTATTTACATATAAAAGACTCAAGGTGATCCTTCCTTATAGCTGAGTAGTACTCCATTGTATAAAAATACCACATCTTTTTTTAATCCATTCCTTAGTTGATGGGGATTTGGGTTATTTCCAAGATTTTGCTGTTACAAATTGTGCTGCTTTAAATATATATTATATTGCATCTGTCAAATGACCAATGATGTGGAACATTTTTTCATGTATTTATTTGCCATTCATATTTCTTCATCTGAGAACTGTGTATTCATCTCAGATGCCCATTTTTGGATTGGGTCTTTGAATTTCAGGGGCCTGATTTTTTTTAGATTCTTTGAATATTCTACATAGAAGTTCTTTGTCTGAGGGACAGTTGGCTAAGATATTTTCCCAAATCGTGGGTTTTCTTTTCACTCTGTTGGAGATTTCTTTTGGCATGCAAAAGTTTTTTAGTAAGATGAAATCCTAGTTGTTGATTCTGGAAAGTGTTTTCCATACAGTTTGATTTTTGTTCATGAATTCTCTGCTTTCCTGTATGTCTTCAAGATTTCTACCTACTTTGTCTTCTAGCAGATTTAGTGTTTCTGTTTTAATATTTAGATCTTTGATCCATTTTGACTTTAGTTTAGTGCATGGTGATAGATATGAATCTAGTTTTAGTTTTTGGCATATGGAAAACCAGTTTTTCCAGCACTGTTTATTAGGGAGGCTATCTTTCTTTCAGTTTGGCCCCTTTGATAATATGACTGAGTGTGTTTGTATCTTCTAATCTATTCCATTGATCTTCAGGACTGTTTTTATTCCAGTACCACCCTGATTTTGTCACAGTAGCTTTGTAGTATAATTTCAAGTCAGGGATTGCGATGCCTCTTGCCTTGCCTTTACTGAACAGAATTGACTTTTCTATTCTAGGTCTCTTCTAGTTCCAGATGAATTTTAGGAATGATTTCTCTGGATCTGTGAGGTATGCTAATGGTATTTTGATTGGAATTGCATTAAATCTGTATAACAATTTTAGGAGAATGGCCATTTTCATGTTTGTTTTTCCTAACTATGCACCAGGAATGTCTCCACTATGTAGAACCTATGTAGCTTGCTAGGATGCATCCCTGTAGCATGGTACTTGGGTCGTGCGTCTGGTTGGGTGGAATTCGGATCCCAAGAAGATTTTCATTATGCCTCATATTTAACAAAATCCTCTTTGATTTCTTTTTTCAGAGTACTGTAATTTTCAGTGCATAAATCTATTTCCTTTGTTAGATTCCTAAGTATTTAATTTTTTTTTTGATGCTATTGTGAAGGGTATGGTTTCCCTTATTTCTTTCTCAGTGAGTTTCTTGTTTGCATACAGGAATGCTATTGATTTTTGACTGTTGACTTTGTGTTCAGCTACATTACTGAATTTGGTTATTGCATATAGAAGTCTTTCAATGGAGTTTTTGGGACTTTCTGTATAGGGCATTATGTCATCTGCAAATAATGATAATTTAACTTCTTCCTTTCTTATCTTTATTCCTTTCATTTCTCTCTCTTATCTAATTGCTCTGGCTAATGTTTACAGAACTGTATTGAATAGGAGTGGTGATAGTGGACATCCTTATCTTGTTCTTCATTTTAGATTGAAAGTTTTCAGTTTTTGTCAGTTTAGTAAGATGTTGGCTATTGGTTTACTGTATATAGCTTTTATCAGATTGAGGTAAAGACATCTATTCTGATTTTTTGTAGGTTTTTTTTTTATCATGAATGAGTGTTGAATTTTGTTAAAAGCTTTTTCTGAATCTATTGAGATGATAATCTGATTCTTGTCTTTTGCTTTATTGATGTGGTGTATTGTGTTTATTGATTTGCATACATTGAACACCTCTGCATTCTTGGAATGAATCCCACTTGATCATGGTACAAAATCTTGATGATTTTCTGCATTCTGTTTGTCAGTATTTTACTTAGGATTTTTGCATCTGTGTTCACTGGAGCAACTGGCCTGTAGTTCTCTTTTTTGGTTGGTTTTGGTATTAGGGTAATACTTGCTTCCAGGAATGATTTAGGGAGAGTTGCTTCTCTTTCAATTTCATTGAAGAGTTTAAAGAGTGTTGGCATTAAGTCTTCCATAAATTTCTTGTAGAATTCAGCAGTGAATTCATCAGGGCCCATGCTTTTCTTTGTGATAAAGTTCTAACTACATGTTCAATTGCATTAACTGGGAAGAGTTCAGAACATGCAAGACTCAACTAGCTGGGATGCACCTTTGAACTATGGCACTGGTGCCTTGTGCTGTGATGGGCAGAGAACGTAATCTCCAGGGCCCATTGGCTAGGCTGGTTACTCCCAGATGGATGGCTCTGGGGCTCTGGGCGGGCAGGTCTTGGTACTTCTGGGACTTGTGTGGGTGGCTGGGTGTTCCCCAGATGGATGCCCTGGGATGCTGGGCTAGTCAGAGTTCAGAACCTCTAGAACCTATGTAGCTTGTTAGGATGCATCCCTGTAGCGTGGCACTTGGGTCGTGCGTCTGGTTGGGTGGAATTCAGATCCCAAGAAGATTTTCATTATGCCTCATATTTAACAGATATCATGGTCATAAAAATCTAGGTTCAAAGTTCTTTTCCCTAGTAATCAAACCTCCTCTGTAATATTACTATTGAGAAGTCTGAGTGCTAATTGATTCTTGCTCCTTTGTTGTTTCATTTTTTAACTCTTAAAAGCATTTAGACTTCTCTTTTGCCTTGAAATTATTAAATTTTAGAATAATATATTTAAGCATGGATTTTCCTTAATCTCTATTGTTTGAGAGTGTGTGAGAACTTCCCTTTCATCTTTCATTAATTCTAGGACATTTATTTTCATTATTTCTTAAAATATTTTCTTCCATCAATGTTAATGTCTCTATCCTTCTCTATGCCCTTTACTTTTCCTTTACATATTTTTATTCATACATATTAGTAATACAAAATAATGAGGTTCATTTTGGTATATCATACACATAACATCTTTTGATTATTTTTTCTCTCTTACCATGTTCTTTTCCCCTCATCCTGATCCCCTTTCCTACCCCTAAATGACTACTTTCTAGCTTCCTGTTAGTTTTTAAAATTTATTTATTGATGTAAGATAAAACATGATATTTAACTGAGAGTGTCTTATTCCACTGATTTTCACTTATTTCACTTAGGATATGAGTGAACTCATTGTTTCTATTTGCACTCAGCGACTTCCACCCACATTTCCCAACAGTCAAGTCAGTAGTGGATTTTGTAGCTCATGTACCATGTTAACTAGATAGAGTAGGAAGTCTTGTTCTGTAGTTTTTGTTGGTTTCCAATTCCATGCTTTTGCCTGGAAATGACATGTTTTCATTCCTCTTTCAGGTTGAATAATACATCTATATCTATATCTATATCATCTATATCTATGTCTATCATCATCACATTTTCTCTATCCATTCATCTGCTGACAGACATCTAGGCTGTCTCCAGAGCTTAACTAAGCTTAACTATTGCGAACTGTGCTGCTATAAACATGAGTATGTAGTATCACTACAGTTTTCTGTTTTTAATTCTTTCAGGAGCATGCCAGGAAGTGATTTAGCTGGATCTAATGTGTATCTATTTTTAGTGTTGCAAGGACTCTCCATGCTGATTTCAGTAGAGATTGTACTAATTTACATTCCTAAAAACAGTGTAGAAAGGCTCTTTTTCCCTCTGCATCCTCACCAACATTATTGCTAAAGCCATGCTGACTGGGGTGAGATGGAATCTCAGTGCAGTTTTGATTTGCATTTCTTTAATGGCTAAAGGTGTTGAATATTTTTCATATGCTTATTGGCCCTTTATGCCTCTTTTAAGAATTCTCTGTTCAATTTATTTGTCTGGTTTTTACTTGGGCTATTTTTTTTGGTGTGAAAAATTCTTTATATGGTCTAGATATTAATCTTGTATCAGATGAGTGGTTAACAAAGTTCTCTGATTTTGTAGGCTTTCTCTTCACTGTTTCCCTTGCTGTGCAGAGCTTGTTAATTTGATGTAGTCATATTTGTTGGTTCTTGCTGATATTTGCTATGCTATTAGGGTCCTATTCAGGAAGTCTTTGCTTGTGCTTGTGCTTCAAGTGTTTCCTTGTTTTCTTCTAGTACTTTCAAAGTTTCTAGCATTATATCCATCATTTTTATTTGATGTGGGTACAGGGGGAGAGATAAGGATCTATTTTCAATCTTCTACATGCTGATTAGCTAGTTTTTCCAGTTGCTGATGAGGCTGCCTTTTCTTCATTGTATGTTCTTGTCTCTTTGTCAAAAATTAGATGCATATAATACTTGAGTCTTCTGTTCTATGTATCTGTTTTTGTGCTAGTACCATGTTGCTTTGTTACTTTGGCTCTGTAGAACAATTTGTAACCGTGCAATGTAATGAATAGGCGTTGCTCTTTTTGTGCAAGAGTGCTTTCTGGCTGGCTATCCTGGGTCTTTTGTGCTTCCATATGAATTTCAGGATTGTTTTTTTCTAGATCTGTGAAGAATGTTCTGATTTTTTAATAGGACTCACATCGAGTTTGTAGATCATATTTGGTAATATAGCCACTTAAATAATATTAGTTATGCCTGCTGATCTAGGAACAAGGAAGACTTTCCTTCTGTTTATCAATATTTTCTTCAATTCTCTTTTTTCAGTGTTATGTAATTTGTATTACACATGTCTTTTAAAGCTACTGTAAATGGGATTGTTTTCCTGATTTCTTTTTCAGTGCATTCATTGTTGATGTATCGGAAAGATTAATTTTTGTGTGTTGATTTTCCATTTGGCCACTTAGCTGAATTTGTCTATCAGATCTACCTTCTTACAGAGTGTTTAGGTCTTGATGTACAGGAGCATATCACTTGCAAATAGGGATGATTTAATTCTCCTTTTCCCATTTGTATCCTTTTTATTTCTTTCTCTTGCCTGATTGCCCTGGTAATACTTCCAATACTATATTGAACAAGAGAGGAGACACTTTTATCTCATCTATGATTTTAAAGGAAATGTTTTCAGTTTGTTCTGTTCTGCAGAATGTTTTCTCCTTTACACTTTCTATCTCTACTCTTCTTCTCAATCTGAGCTTTCTAGCTCAGAAGTCCATTTTTTAGTGACATTCACCCTGCTATTCATAATAATATAAAGACTGTTTCTTTTTTTTTACAATCATTGCATTTAGAATCATTAATATTCCCTTTTGATTCTTATTATGCCTTTTTATCTGTTTAAATTATGTTTGTCATACTTATTTTAAGTTCTTACTCCACAAATTCCAATCTACATTTATTGGTCCTTTTGTGGTCTTTTGTAAGCAGTTATTTTGCCCTGGGAAATCATGTTCCTGTTTCAAGCTACCCTGCCTGTTAATGTGTTTTGCAGAGGAGCTGAATCCTTCTAGGTGGTTTAGGAACAAAGAAAGGATAAGCCTCAGAGTGGGATGCTCCAGATACCACAGAATTCAATAGACTGCTATTTCTGGACCCACTCTCCCAGGGCAACTCCTGAAGGTAATAATCTCCTAGATTAAATTCTGCCATCCCTAGAGTCTGAGTGGGAATAGGGAATGAGTAGATGCTAAATGTCAGCTGTTCGGTTCTGTTTTCATCAATCCTCACCCCACCAAGACCTTTGCCATACTTTCAGATGCCCTGACGACAGTGGAAGCCTGTACTGATGCTGCTAGGTCCAGTGGCAAAGGTCCAGCAGTCATTCTCTCAAAGCCAGGCAATGGAGAGGTCACAGTGTAGTTTAGAGACGTCCTCAACCCACCCACTTATCTGATCACTTACCTCCCTGTGTATCTCCCCCTGGCTGCAGTCACTCACCCCTGACATACACTGGACAGCCATCTCTCCCCACAGGGTCTCACAGATGAATTTTTCAGATCCTTGCTGGCATCTGCTTCTGTGACCTGCTTCTGTGGTCTGTTCAGGGCAGATCTTAGTGGAGGGAGGCATCAGCCCACACTAGTACACCACCTTGACAGAAAGGGAAAATGGCCTCAACACACTCTTTACAGATATACTTCTCAGGTACAGAGGATCAATGTGCCTTCACATCTCTCTTCAAAGGAGTAGCAGTGGGGGACAAGGAGTGGCAGGGTAGACAGCGCAAAGAAACTTAGCTCAGGACAAACCATTTAAAGAGGGTAATATGTGCCTGTATGCTCTGCCCTTGGAAGGCTGAGGCAGGATTGCCAAATTCAAGGCCAGCCTGGACTACATAGTTGAGTTCAAGGCCAGCCTGTCTTAAAAAAAAAAAAGGAGAAAAAAATTAAGTGTTGACCTTCTATTTTCTCCTCTAATTAAGCTTAAGTTAAATCTTTTAGGTGATGACTCATCAACCCCCATAAAGGGTTTAATAATAGCTTTTGATGATTCATGTGAATATTCTACTCTGAAATTGCTTGTCTTTGAGGAGTGCTAGTGTGAAACTTGTGCTCCCAGAAAGCATGGGTGAAGGCCTGAGTACTTACTGTTTTGTTAGATGGTTATGATAATAGTAATTAATAACTATATTTCTCTATACTCTGACAAAGCACTTGGGTATTGTAAAAACACCTTAGAATAAAGCAATAAATAGATGTGTAGCTAAAGACTTTAATTAAGTTGCTGAAAGTAAAGTACCATTTCATTCTTTTAAAACACCAGTGTCTACAAACTTTAAAAATAGTGTTTGAACTAATTGCTTGAGTAGATTTCAAGGATTGTAATTTGCAGAAATATATTATTAGGTAGAAATGAAATGCCAAGATTCTAAAGTGCACTTGATAATGGTGCATTAGGGTGAAACCAAAACCTCCTCTGAATAATACAACTGACAGTGTTCTCAACCTGGCAGGCTGGGCCTGGCCTCCCGCAAGCTGTGTGACCTAGGATCTGTCTGTACCTCAGTTTCCTCATTGGCTTAATGTGTTCACTGAAATAGATTTCTGACACATTTCAGTGTTTTAGAGTTTTTTAGCATCTAGAAGTACACAAGAGCATTGCTATCCTGAATAATTTTTATGAGTTGCTCACATTAATATCAGTTAACTGATGTTTTACCTATATTGTATTACAGAATATTACTTCATCATATTTTTATCTATCTCTCCATTATTTAATTCACCCATCATTCTGTCAGTTTTTTGATGCATTTTGAAGTAAATTATATACACCAATATATTTCAATCCTAAACATTATATCACTATCTAGAAGTTCAATAATTGTTTACTGCATTTTGTTTGCTTTTAAGATGAATCTTGAGTACTGTGAACTCTTAAGTGACAAATTCATACTTGTGTAACCCAAACCCCATCAGGTTAAAGAATACTGCTCCTCCTCAAGCAATCCTCACTTTTACCACCCCATCCCACTGCCAGAGATCCATTTGGAATTTTCTAAATCTTCATATCAATGGAAAAACACATGATGTTCTTTCTGTCACTGGCTTTTGCTCAATGTGCTTCCGTCAATCCCCTACATGGCTGCATAAAACCAGCAGTGCTTTCTTTTTATTAACAAGTTAATCCAATTATATGAAGATATTAGTTTCTTTAATCATTCTCTTGCTGATGGGTGATGCTAGTCCACTAGTCTCTTCAGTTTTATCAAATTTACCCTTTCTAATTCATTGTGTGCCTCAGCAGATCCATTTCTGGAAAGCTTTTGAAAAGTGGGCTTCTTGTTTTATAAACCTATTTTTCTTATTGGTTAGGGCCAAAGCTTCCCAAAGTTTACTTTGCACGTTGGCGAGCCAAGAAAGGGTGCAAATGGCAGCACTGCGGATGCTGCTATGTCTCCGGTTGGCTGGGCCAGGCAAGGGGTGGCTGAATGCTGTCAGTCATCTCAGGATCTGAAGTATCCTCTCCCTGCACAAACCTCATTTTTATGATTTCCAAGGTATGAAAAACTTTAGGAAGCCTTGGTGTAAGCTTACAAAATAAGAGATACATCCCCCACAGAAAAGGGAAGAGGGGCGTCATGGAGTCACCCTTGGGAGTTCAGCACAATTTAAATACACACACAGGCCCTACATTTAGAGCTTAGATGATCCTAAAGGCATGTTAGAGAATTAAGAACAGTCTAGGAAAATCTCTGCAGCCCTCAAGGTCCGTGGGGGCAGGTATCCAGGAACTTTCTTTCTCTTATGCCTAGAGTGTGGCTAAAATGAAAAAGGGTATCTGGCTCCCAAGGATTTTTATAGAAAAAATTCACCACTGAGGTCATTTCTTTTTTTTTTATTCTTGTCGCTGTTCTCTCACTTTTAAAAAAGACTGGGATCTGGAGATTGAGGGCCACCTCTCAGCTCCCCCAATAACCTACAGTGCAACACAGAGGTGTCAATTCAAAGGAAGGATAGAAGTTCTTACAAAAATGTATATGTTGTCCTCTTCCAAAGAAGATTGTGGAGGTCACTTCAGATGCAATAATTGTTTTATCAGGATAGTTATGAGATCTTTTTGATTCTTTCTTTTAATTCATGACACCCACAGAGATTGTCAGAGAATGTGGCATTTTGTAGGTTTCAACATTCAGAGAGCTTGTATAATTGAACAGTTCTGTTTCACAGATATGAAAAGCAGGGTCCAGAGAGCTAGAGTGACCTCTAAATAGTATTCAAGGAGTCCAGAATCCAGTCCTACTTGAATTTTTCTCCCTCCACAAGTTTCCCTTATTTGAATAGTATTCATAGTGTGTGTGTGTGTGCATGTGTGTGCACCTTTTGAGACTTGGCCCAAGTCCTCCAGATATAGCCACATTTTTGTGAGATCCCAGTTCTATTAAGTAAACCCCTTAGCCAGAGTCTTCTATTTCTTGCAGCTAAAACCTTTAATAAGGACAACTAGTGATATTTATATTTGTTATTATCAAACATTTGCATGTGGCAGGAATTATTCTAAATATATCAATTCACTTAATACAATAACCCCATGAGTAGATATTATGATCATGCCCATTTTTAGGTAACAAAACTGGGAATAATTTAAGTAACTTGCACAAAATCGTAAGCCAGAAAGTAGCAAGGATAGGATTTAAATTAGGCTTTCTGGATCAAAAGCCTATCTTAGTTACTTTTCTCTTGATTTTGGGACAAAATACCCAACACCCAAAATTAAAGAGGTAAAGGTTTATTAAGCCCATTGTTAGTAGAGGTTTTAGTCCATAATCACTGGCTCCAAGGCAGGTGGTATAGCAGAAGGGCAACCATTCATGGTGGCAGAAGATACCAAAAGCAATAAACAAGAAGGGAGTGAGCCACTTTTCCTCCCTTGCAATGTATGCAGGCTTCCTGCCCTTGGGTGGGTATAGTACTCACACCCTGAATCCCAGCACTACACAATGAATCAATCACAAACTCTAAATTCAGCTGCCTCTGAAAAGCCCATCCACCTGTGACCAGACCAGGGTTGGGGGACACATTCAGACACAAAACATAATGAAGCCTGAACTCTTAGTCTGTACAAATATTAAGTTTTTCTGTTACATAATTAATAATTATAGAGACTTTGAAACACTACAGAAAAGTAGAATAAAAATACAAGTAAACTGAATACCTATTTTTTTTATTTAAAAATTGTCTATAACTATTGATTTCTGAGGTTTTTATTTGTTTGTTTTATGTGTATGTGGTACTCGGATCAAAACTAGCCCTTAGCACTGAGATACAAGTTCAGGCTATTTTTTTTAATTGAGTTCTAGTCTTACTAATTGCTTAGCTGGACTCTGTCCTTCTGTCTCAACCTCCAGAGAGCTGGGATTACAGGTCTCCCTGTGTCACTATGCCTGGCTTCAGTATTGAGTTAATGAAACTAAAATAAAATTAAAGATTCACTTCTTTAGCCACATCAGCCATATTTCAAGTGGTCAGTTCCCCCTGTGCCTTACGGTTATATTTTGGACAGTGCAGAAATGAACATTTCTATCATCATGGAAAGTTCTAGCAAACAGTGATGAAGAGTTTGTAGGTCTTTTGTTGTAACTTTGTTGCTGTGCACAAAGCCATGTTGCTATTTTTATATTAATGTTGTTATGGCTTGTGTCTAGATGTCTCCTCGAAACCTCATGCACTCATATGTGGACTTTGGGGAGTGATCAAACTTTAGGAATGCAATACTGGATTAGTTCACTGATTGGTTTAGCCTGGTTCTGGTTGTGGATGACAGATTTACTGAAAAGAGAAGCCCTTTCCCACCTCTGGGTGTGGATGGTATTAACCAATAGGTTTGCAGCTTGGATGTAATAAAAAGGGAAAGAAAGAAAGCTGGTTGCTTCCTCCTGCTCTGCCATGAACTATTTCTCTTCTGCAATGTTCCCCTGCCATGCCACCCAGCCTTGCAACTAGCTGACTATGGACTGAAACCTCTCAAACTGTAAGTTAAAATAAATTTTTCTTCCTTTAACTTGTGGGTTTCATGTATTTTGTCCTGACAATGAGAAACTAAGATAAGTGGAATTTTTTATTGTGAGACCATTTATTCTCTTTTATCTACAATTTATTGTTTCTTATGCTGATCCTTCTTTCTCTTTTTCTCCTTTTCTCTGATTCCAGATGTGTTGAATGTTGTTTGTGATCTTTTTCTAGTTTCTTACATTCATAGAAAGTCATATGTTCACATGATTTTTTTTGGTTTTTTTGGTATCAGGGATTGAACTCATGACCTCGCCCTTGCCAGGTAGGTGCTTACACCACTGAGCTATATCCCAGCCCCCTATACAAGGGTCTTGTTGTTAATAAGAATTTTTATTCCTTTTGCTTTTCTTAGTAAAACATGGAAATCATTCTATGTTAACCAGTACAAATCTAATTTATTGGCAGCTGTATGGAGTTACATTTTTGACATGTGACATATTTTCAACATCCCCATGTTGATGTGCTTTTTTTCATTATTTTTTGCAGAAATAGCCAACCAATATTGCTGATTATGAATTCTATGAATTAGTATTTTCATTTATACAGAATTGACTGTCAAGAAAAGAATTGTTAGATTAAAAGGGTTATTCATGTTTAACTGCTGAATTCTGTCCCAAAAGTCTTAAATGATTCCATGCTTTCCAGAAATGCATGAATATTTCTGCCTTGTCCCTGCTCTAGACACCCTAAATGCAAGTCCAATGACCAGCACTTAATGTTACCACACCTCTAGCATTACTTGATTCCCAAACCAGACCGGAACTCAACTAAAAAGAAAACTATAGATAAATCTCTTTAATAAACATAGATGCAAAAATTCTCAACATGATACTGGTAAGCAGAAAGCAACAAATAAAAAAGATCATGAACATATAGGATTCATCCCAGGAATACAAGTATGATCCAATGCATACAAGTTAATAAATGTAATATATCACACAAACAGAAGTAAGATAAAAGTCACATGATCATCTCAATAGACATAAAAGGAAAAAGCCTTGGACAAATCCAACATGCATTCATATAAAAACCCTGAAGAAACAATCTGGTGGAAACCATTTATGACTAACTTACTGCCAATATCACATTAAAAGAGAAAAGCTGAAACTTTTCCTTTAAAATCCGGCACATGACAAAGATATTCACTACCACCTGTCCTATTGAAAACCATACTTCATACTTTAAAGAGCAATCAGGAAAGAGGGAGAAAAAAGCCATAAAATTGATGTATAGAGGAAAAGAAGCAAACTATCTTTTTCTGTGGATAACATGGTTCTTTACATAGAAGACCCAAAAAATTCCACCCAAAGACTCTTAGAACTGGTAAATCCAGCAATAAAGCAGGAAACAAAACAAACAAACAAAAATTAATACATTCTGGGACACCACTAATGAATTCACCAAGGAAAAAGTTAGGAAAACAATGCCACTCACAGTAACATCAACAAAAAATAAATGCTTAGGAATTAACCAAGGCAGTGAAAGACCTCTATAATGAAAATTGTATTACTCTGAAAAAGGTGGAAGCAACCTAAAACAGGACATAAGAAAAAGGAAAGGTACCTCTAGCTCATGAATAGGCAGAACTAATACTGTCAAAATGGCCAAACTTCCAAAAGTGACACAGATTCAATGTAAACACCATCAAAATAACTATAGCATTCTTCACAGGGCTAGAGAAAACAATCCTAAAATCCATACGGAACCAGAGGAGACCTAGAATAGCAAAGAAAATCCTGGGCAGCAAGGGTGAAAACAGGAGGCATCACAAACCCAGATCTCAAGTCATATTACAAAGCTACACAGAAAAACAGTATGGCACTGGTGCGTGCACATGCGCGCGTGCACGCGCACACACACACACACACACAGATGGATCAAGGGATCACAAGACAGAGTGCAGAAACAAACCCACGCACATCAAGTGTTCTAATCATTGACAAAGATCTTTGTCAAGACGAAGGGACCACAAACATGCAGTGGAAGAAAAACAGCCTCTTTAACAAGTGGTGCTGGGGAAAGTGGCCATTCACACGCAGAAGATGGAATCTAGACTCATCTCTCTCACCACATACAAAAATTAAATTTAAAAATGGATCAAAGAACTAAATATTAAAACAGATACAATCTGCTGGGAGGTAAAATAGGTAAAACACTTAAAGACATAAGCATAGGCAAGAGCTTTATAGACAGAACCCCGGTTGCATAAGAAATTACAAGAATCAACACATGGGATCATATCAAATCAAAAATTTGTTGTAAAGCAAAAGAAAAAACCATCAGAGTGAAAAGATAATCTGTAGAATGGTAAAATATTTTTGCCAGCTACTCTCAGATGATTAAACTTAGGATATCAAAAGAACTCTAAAATCTTAGACCTCTCAAGATAAGTGACTCAACCAGTAAATGGGTAAATGAAATTAATAGTCACTTAGAAGAAATACAAATGACCAGTAAATACATGAAAACAAGTTTATTACCTCTAGCCACTGAAGAAATGCAAATTAAAATAATATGTAAGATTTCATCTTACTTTGCAAAGAATAGCTATTATCAAGAAGTTAAATAATAACAAATGCTGTAAGACTGAAAGTGAAGAGGAAATTTCTATATTATTGGTGAGAATATAAACTAGCACAGCCACTATGGAAATCAATATGGAGATTCCTCTAAAGACTAAAAATATAAATTCCATTTGATTTAACTCTTCCTCTCCTACATATCCTCCTGAAAGACTTAAAGACCTCACACTACAGTGATGCATGCATACCTGATACTTACAGCAACACAACTCATACTAGCTAAATCTTGGAAGCAACCTAAATGTCTGCCTACAGGTGAATAAGTAAATAAAATGTGGCATTTATACATACAACTCTACCATAAAGGATAACCGTGAGTCATCGTAGGAAAATGGATGCACTTTGAGACAATGTAAAGTGAAATAAAACAGATGCACAAGCTATAAATATCACATGGTTTCTCTTGTAGGAGAGACACAAGGTATGAATAAATTAAAGAGAAAATATAATAGATAATAAGAAAGAGTGAGATAGTTTTATTGCAAATGAGAATAGGACCAAGAGATGGAGCAAGGTAGGAGGTGGAGGAAGAGAAGTAAAATAATTAAGATGTGTTATGTGCCAAATCCCCATGATGAATGTAATCACAAAGTACTGCAAAGATTCACTAATAATAAGAATTATAATTTATTTCATTACTGAGATGGACTAGATATTTTTTTCTCTTCTTGAAAAATTTACACGAATATCATTTAAAATATTAATCAGTATTTTTCCTTTTTTATAATGTAATATTTGTTTAATTTTAGATTTCATTCTATTAGCATAATTACACTCATTACAATACTAGAAGCGCTGCATTTCTTTTCTGATCATTGCTATCATTAACTTCATTCCATGATCATGACTGAAAGTTCTTGTGTATTGAAAAAGAAGGGAGAGTGTTATAAAATGATGACAAAGAAACAAAAATATTTTCAAGCCACAGGGTCAGGGTTCCCTATAGTTGGGCACATAAGCAGCATGATGCAGGGACAGATGTGTTTTAGCAGCCCTAGAATTATCGCAGTCTCCAGGTGACAGAGGAGTGAGTGACCAAAAGTACCAGGACTGTATGCGTTTTTGTTTAGTTTTAGCTTTGTGTGGTTCCACTGCCTCAACTATCATACTTAGATCATGGTTTAGTCATGGCCCATATCTTCCGCTTGCAATTCCCTGATTGCAAGGAAGCCCAGACTTTGCCCTGTGTGGCTTGGACAGCTGATTGCCCCTGCAGCTCGTGCATCCTGCCAGTAAGGTAATGCTCAGCTTGCTTGGGTGAGGAATCTGTTGAAAGTGCCACAGAGCCAAGGCTGTTTTCCTGGGCAGATGTGTGGGTTTGCACATGTGCTGACCTCTAAACTTTACTCAGGACCTCACAGACCACCCCCTCTCCAGCGTGCAGAGACAGAAACTCAGCCTGGGATTTCACACTAGTCCTCTGGCCTCAGAGCCTCTCGGCTGTGGAATAGGAACATCACACTTAATCTCACGGGGTCCCGTGGAAGGACTAGTGTTGAAACATGTGGACTACAAGCCCCAAAGGTGCTCTAGGATTCAACTAATTAATCCTATGTTTCTTTTCTCTCCCCATGGGATTTTTTTCAAATTTGAATTAGTTGTCAGTGTAAAAATGAAGAAAGCTTAATTTTAAAAAAATTTCCATGTTTCTGGCTTCTCTTAGAAAACTCTTAACTCAAGCTGGGTGTAATGGTGAGTTTAATTCCAGATACTCAGGAGGCTGAGGCAGGAGGACCACACATTTGAGGCCAGCCTCAGAAACTTAGTGGGATCCTGTCTCAAAATTTAAAAAGAAAAAACACCATTAACTTCAGCAACGCTGCAGTCACCTTGTCCCCTGCAAGAGTAGTGTGGCCTGGGCTGGAGAAGATGCTGCATCCGGAGGCCCCTTGCCCTGCTGACTAATGGTTCTCCTTGCCTCTGTTGAGAGCTGTTCATCCTTCCACAGCACAGCCTGCTTCCCTCGTTTACTGAGCCTCCCTCTGTGCTGGGAATCCCTAGGCACTTGCTTCTGTTCAGGACCAGCCTTGTCAAGGAAGTTACACAAGTGGTAGCCACTGAGGTGGGAATGTCTTTCTCTGGGCGATTTGCATTCCAGTGGGAGGTAGGGAATTCCTAATCCTGTCACCCTCTGACGTGAACATTTGACTCAAGGACTTCCTGGCAATCTAGACAAAGGGCTAACAGGGGAATTGAAGTATTCAGTACCCAACAACCACAACTTAAAGGAGGAGAGGTTTGTTTTGGGTCACAGTTTCAGTCCGTGGTTGGCTGGGAGAGGCAGAGAGGCAGAGTGGAGAAAAAGGTGCTCAATGCATGGCCACTTAGAAGCATAGAAAGGGAGCCCCTGGAAGGGAGATTGACCCCTCCAGGTTACCCACCCCCCCCCAGTGGCTCTTCTCTTCTAACCAGCCCCCACCAGCTATAGACTCATCTGTGTATTAGTCTACTGATGACTAGCAGCTCCATGATCCAATCACTTTTTTGCAATTTGGTCATTTTCATTACATCTCCAATACCAAAGCCCTAGCTTATATCATTGTCCAGATTTTCATGAGACTAGAAAAGAGCATTAAAATACCTTTTTGTGTTTCTTTGCCTTATTAATGCTTGTTTTTTTTTTTTAATGAACACTGGAATCTTAGAGGTAATGAATTCACAGTTGCTGATTATTCTCTTTGTTGGCTACTTTACAGCCCATCTGAGACAGGAAGGTAGGGTGAGGCTAGGACTGGCTGGGAAGGGAGGCCAAGACAAGATTCTGGAACACGTGTGCAGAACAGTTTCCAAAGCCCTGCAGCCACAACTTGCATGGCCTTTGAGGTTCCTGGGATGAAGGACCACAAGAGGATGAGAAATAAAGAAAACAAAAGCTAGGTTCAGGTGGAGCCCTCTTTCTCTAGATGGGAGGAAGGGAACTGTGCCCTTCACTGTAGGGGTGTTTATTTATACATTTAGCAACTTAATGTCTCTCGTCACCCCTAGCCTAGTAATCTGAATGTATGGCAACCTAAAGGCCTGATGTTTTGGGTGTTGGAGTTACTTCTTTCACTATTTGCCCCAGGCAAATTTTGTTGTGGGACCCAGCTGGCCCACTCCGCAGGCCAATTTCCAGCTTCAGTGGCTCCCTACATCCTGTGCGTGGACTTCGCTTGAGACTTGAGTGGGTTTTCCATAGGATGACCTAGACCTACATCAGCCTGAAGGACGGATGATACAGAAAGGTCAGTCCTCACTGAATTGTTGCAGCTGTGTTTGTTTCGCATGGATAGACAACTTGCATGCTGTCAGGTATAATTTTCTCATTTTTATTTGTCCCAGGTTCTCTCTGCAGAGCCTGTTTCTTTTCCTACCTTTAATAAAACTTTGTTACTATCTATGCTTATCTTGACCACCTCTTTGCTAGCACCCCAGAACTTTGTGTCACAGGGGATTCAAGGAACATACAGACACATCATGGTGGGAAGGTGGGTCAAATGAGCAGGTGGTGCAAATATGGTGGGCATTGGGTTTTCAGGTTGAGAAGAGATAGCATCAGCAGAGTAAGAGAGAGCTGGGGGGAGGAATCTCTGCTCCTTTTGAGCTGATACTCTCAAAGTCTTCCTGTCACTTGGACAACCACACTGAACAGGAAAAATGAACTTGCAATTTTGAAATCCGGTTTCTGGAAAATCAATTCTGAATTTAATCACCATGTACAGGGAAGAACTGTGCAAATTTGGCTGTCTAGGGAACACACTTTGGTAGCAGGCTGAATCCCCTGCCTTCTGTCCCTACAAGGTAGCAAATTCCTCTGCATGCATTTTTTCCTAATTTAATCAGGTGCCATCTGGCCTTGCTAAAACCCCACAGATGTCCCCTTCTGAGCTAATGCCCGAATCTTGTTTAATACCTCTGGATTCTTAAAAACCCTTTGTAAAATAGAAGCATCCCAGTGCTCCTTCAAGTGGAAACTGTCAACCTGAATAACAGATGGAGATTCTTCAAAGGCTAAAGTGTGTCGGGGAATTGCAGATAATGAAATGGGTGTCCACATACATAGTAAATTACAAGCACATTCAAAGAAATTGAGGCAAGGGGAAGTTTCCAAAGTCAGAAATGAGGGGAAGGGTGTAAGTTGTTTAGAATCAAAGATTCTTGGCTAAAAAGATCAATAACAAAGATTGGATCAGCCCAAGATTGGACAGGGAAGAGCTGGACAGACATCCTCCCAGAAGCATTTTCTGGGTAAAATCGGCACGGCTTTAGTGGTGGGTCTTGCAGTCTTGTGACAGTTTTTGTTATTAGGCATAGGTACACGAGATCCCCTCTTCAAGATCTCTGCTTTGCCTATTTGTTTATCAATCAGGGGTTGACAAACATGATTCCTCTTTGCTTCTGATGACCATAACAGGGTTCAAGGACTTCCCACGTGTAACGGCATTCCCTAAAGTTTGTGCTGGAAATGCATGTAATCTACTCTTCTCCAAACCTCTTAAATCACAGTCTCTGGCTTAAATTCTGGGAACCTGTATTTTAAACCAATCCCTTACTTCCGTAGTCCTGTTGAGAGGAAAACCCATATTTTGTGAAAATAAATGAGGACCATTCTAATGAAAACACAGAGAATCTATTTATTTAACAGAGTTTGCCACACAGGGGAGTGAGGCAGACAGGGGAGTGGGGAGGCTTTTAGTTGTGCTTGTTTGGAATCCACTGGCCTGGAGGAGCATAAGTTGGTGAATTAGGAGCAAAACATTTCACACAGGTTAGGTTGGGGACTATATGTGGCTTTCTCTGGTTGGTTCTGAATTGGAAGTAGCTGCAGCACAGGAAGGCTTGCGGACACTGACCAGGTTGTAGCTATTGAGGCTCATTGTGGCAGAGCTTGTTTAGCTTCCTGGGCTATTTGTTACAAGGACTGTGTACCAGAGTGTTTCATGTCTGTGAAGTGTGGCCACTGTGTGTATATTCCATCTTTTGGGCTGATAGGGGCTTCTGTTAACTGCTTGGTTATTGTTTTAGTTATTTTTCTTGTTGCTTAGGCAAAATACTCAAAAGCCAAAGTTAGAAGAAGAAAGGTTTATTTCAGCCCACAGTTTGTAGAGGATTCAGTCTAAAGTTGGCTGGTTTCAGGGTAGGGCAGCATGGCAGAGGGCCATGGCAGAGGAAAAAGAGCTCATGGCAGGCAGAAGGCAGAAGACAGCAAGGTATCAAGCAATACACAGTGACCCTCTTCCTGTCCCTTATATCTCATATCTTATCCAGGGCAGGTAGCATTCACACAGAGGGTAAGGCACCCTTAATCCTACCCAGAACTATGTGAAACCAACTAGCGGACTAACTTAGTAATCACTCTTCCTTAGTCCTGGCATCACATGCTCTAGATCCAGCCTCTTCTGTAAAAGCCCTATCTATGACTACGTGAGGCTTTGTTGGGAGGACATCTAGATACAACTCATAACATTCTCCCTGTACTAGATATCAGGGAATATTTGTCATTAGTGATAAGCCTTGCAAGAATGGACAGGTAGGACTACATTAAGGCATAACCAATAAGGCTAATAACTTAGTACCTTTTCAAATAGATAGTATTAGCATATGTATTCAGCTAAAGGATGGCTTCAGGGGTAAAAGCAGAGTTCAGCTCTGGTCTCTAAGTCCTGCGTTTCCAAGACCTGCTTCCTCAGAAGCAATCCGTTGTTTCCAGAGGTAGAGTGAAGCAATGACCACAAATTGCTGTAAACCCAATATACGCACCCCTTTTCCACTCCTTCCACCAATAGGTGGCATCTATTCCCCCATCCCTTGACTAACATAAGGTAGAAAAAGTGTCATTTTTAAGGTCACTCCCTAACAGATCCTACAGTTTTTATGATATTAGGAAGCCATCCAGCTCCCAAGACCGTGAGTAACCACATAGCGGAGAAGGGAGGTGTTTCAGTGTCATGGGAGCCTCTTGAGCCTGGAAGCCCGATGGAGCCTCCAGCTGATATAGCTGCAGCAATGAGCTCTGATAAACCAGCCAAGGACTTTGAATCAGTCATGAAAAATAGTAGATTTTATTACTGCTTTGAACTACTATGACTGCTTTTGGGGTGGTTTGTTGTATGACAATGGATAATTAAAGCATTTCCCAAGCATGCCTTCAAGAGTACAATATCAAAGAAACACCAAGATATTTCTTTCAACTGTGTTCCACCTTCCCCCTGAGAGTTCTAGTAACATGTTTTTCCTGTCATGATATGTGGGCATTAAGTAGATATACTGTTCAACCAACCCCATCTCTTATCCAGTTGTAGGGAAAATATGGTAGATCTGGAGTTCCAAAGGACGGCTTTGCTTCAGACATCTTCCTCAGAATCATGGAAGTGGATAGAGCCAGTCATTGTCTTCCTGAAGTAGGCACAGAACCCAGTGTAGAGTTGGAGGAAGCAGGTCCCCATGATGCTCACTGCAGAGACTCATTGCTGGAAACTTTGGAATGCAGAGACCTGGAGAGAGAGAGGCAACAATGCCTAACTCTGCACAAGTGTCTCCCAGCCTTCTGAGAGAAGCGAAGCATTCAATTTGGTCCTTGGACACATCAGTTTAGCCTCCTTCTTCCCCAAGGTCCCTGAGCACCCTTGGAAGGAACAGCCCCATTGATTTTTCCCAGGTTGTAACATCACCTAATTCTGAGAGTGGAGAAAAATCTGTGTCTGTTTTAAAGCGTATCTGCAAATTCTTTGACACACCTTCCTTTAAGAGGTAGAATTTAATCTCTCTCTCTTTGCATGTAAACCAACCATGGTGCTGTGGTCTGGTTCTGGTTTCTTTCCCAGAGATTCATGAGTTTAAACTTGGTCCTCAGTGTAGGGATGTGAGAGGTGTGGGAACTTTAAGAAGTGGGACCTGGTAAGAAGTACAGTAGTTAACTTAATGGGAACATCACTTTTGGAAGAGATTGATGCTGGTCTTAAAGTGCGAATTCTTTTGAGATTCTTCAAATAGTACAAAGAAGCCCTGCTAGCTATACATTCTAGGAAGTGAGAGATTTCAAAGACATTTTATTACATGTGGTTAAAATTCTAATTCAGTAAGAAATGCTAGTCCTAGAGATAGCTAATCCCCTGCCTATGGAAATCATCTCTTTTCCTCTCTTGTGGCTGAAAAATCTCTTTTGAAATTTCCACTAGTTAGAAAGCATAGCCAAGGTAAAACAAGGAATCTCAACTGGGCTGACTTGGAACTGACTCTAAGACAGGAGGGACTGTTCCTGAGTTAATAGATGGCAGAGCAAGTCCAACACACTCTCAACAGAGTAATCTTTGCTTAATTTATTTACAAACCCTTACAAAATACTTAGGGACCAACACTAAATGATGCACAAATATTAGCATATTTAATTTCTATACTGATCCTAGGAAGTAAGTGCAATTTTGATAGTGAAAAGAGAAAATGAATGTACAGAGAGATTAAGCAACTGGACCAAGGTCATTACATCCTTTAGACTTGGGTAGAGGCACTCTGGGTCTTGGGGTTTCAAGAGCCCTGCTCTGCCCTCCTCTTGCCCTATACTTCCCTGCGGGATGAGGAATAGGGGTACAAGTCCAGAAGGATAGAGCCTTGCTTAACTGGAGGCTCTGTCCTTCTGGACTTTATCTTTGAGAATATAGCCAGATACTCAGAATTCCAGAATTTGCTTCCCTAAAACCCACAAGAATGTTTTTAGGTCCTGAAAAGGCATTTTCTCCAAGCTGATCTGAGGGTAGGTGACCCTCTTTTAATATGTCTGTATGCTTAGAGGAAGGAGCTCTTGGTGGTTTGGGCTTTCTTTACCACTGCCTAATACAAAACTCTGAAAGGCACTGACTTTCTAAGTTTGAATGTGGTGTCCAGGTCATTATGAAGGTATATTTGCCAAGCAAGAGGATAGAATGGCTATATGACAATGCATTAGTATGATTTATAACTTATAAATATGTGGATATATTTTCTATAAGTCTACATTTATGCCACATCCAGCACAGCTCTTGGAATTCCCGGGGGGAGGATGGTGGAGAAATGAAGAATCAGAATGCAGAAAGCTGAGGTCAGGTGGAGCCCTGCCTCCTGATGGAAGAAAAGGAACTGCCCAACGACTATAGCGTGTTTATTTATACAATCAGCAAGAGGCTGATAACAAGTGAAACGCCTCTCCCAGTGGGAGAAAGAACATGCCTGGCAACTTGTTTGTCTGGCTTGCCTTGGGTGCTCTGTGTTCTGGGACTGGCCTTGCTTTAGCCCCCTATGTGTGATCGATCTCCAGCTCAGCCACTACCCACACATGTATATTATTTCTTGAGTCCATAAATTTCATTGCAACCAGTGTTATTCAGGTAGATATTTAACAAGAGCACTGCAGAATGGAGGTAGGGTGGAAGAAGCCCAGATTTGTATCTGGTTTCCATGATATTATAGTACCACCATGACTAATCCTAATTCACCAAAAGAACATCACTGTACAGGGGCTGGGAAAAGATGAATGCTATCAACTCGTATGAGCTGACACAGAGGCCTGACCAATGTCACAAAACTAACAAATGGCAGAGGCAGAGGCAGAGGCAGATTTGAAGCAAGGTAGTCTAGTTCCAGGATTTAGTCTCCTAACTGCTATGCTTCTTCCTAGTCTTCTTCCCCAGGCTCACATCATCAGATCCTGGGAAGTGGTGGTGGTATTTCCCTGAGGACTGGATGCTGAAGGGCCATGTCCTATAGCTGTAGACACAGAGAAGATTTGCTGCATAGGGAAGTGTGGCCTTGTCTCCCTTCAGTTTTAATATATCTTCCTTGTGTTGTATTCCTCTTGACTTTTGAGTTTATCTCAGCATTTGAGAACTCCTATTAGTCTCACCCCAATCTGTTTGAATTGTTTTTCACATATCTTGGTCATTTTTTGACCTTGGTCACTTTTACTTATTTTTCCCTATAACTTGACCATGACCACTGGGCTTTTAACAGTTCCAAACTGTGGATATTGGGTGGATAGTTTTTTAAGGGTCAGTTATTTTCCTATTAAGCACTCACATTAGGGAAGTATATATGTATTATATTTTGACCTTATAAAGGAATTCTACTTTTGAAAAAGATTGAGAAGTTCTCTTTTACACCATTCAGTCTTTCCAATCATCCTATAAGAAATTTAAATTGTAATCCCTGAATCACCCATTGTGGATATTGAATTGGAATGAAGGGCTCTAACTTTTACAGCTGTTACTTGGTTGTGCTTGTGGTGCAAAAGTTGTCTTTGAAGTTACAGTACTCACCTAAAGGACCAGAGAATCAGAGTGAGAATTACATCTATTAATCCATGAGGTAGATGATCCCAGCTCTTAAATTCATTTAAATAGACTTGATGTACATGATTGTCCCTAGATTTGCTTCCTCAGATGTGTGCTATTATAGGTTGAATGTAGATGTCCCCCCAAAGCTTCTTGGGGTCATATGTGGAGCTTTGCAGAGTTGGCTACATCTAGAATGTAACACTTAAGTGTGTGATACTGGGATGAAGGGTGCCGACCCTAGACATGGGTGGCACCATCCAAGGGGCAAGTAGCCTGTTAGGAAAAAAGGTACTTCTGCTGCTTCTTGCTGCCTTCTGCCTGCCCTGCCACACCATAGATTGATTCTCCTCCATGATGTCCCTCTACCAGGCCACCAGGCCTTGGAGCCAGCCAATTGTGGACTGAAACCTCTACAAACTGTGAGCTGAAATAAAATTTTCCTCCTTTCACATGTGGTGTTGGGTATTTTGTCTCAGCTACAAGACAAAAGTGTCTAATACATATGCTATTTTCTCCTGACATGTAGAGGAGTCATACTAATACCAGATAGCTATTTGGCCTACTAGTCATGAAACATTTAATGAAAAGAATGCATTTAAAGCTAAAGGAACAATCTATAAGCTCAGAGGAGAAGCTAGTATGTAGAAGATTGTGGGTGGGACAATTTTTGAGACTTTTCTGATGCAGATTCCCAACTTCAGAGAATCTGGGTGGAATGTTTTGTAAGTTTCAACTGAACAAACTAACAAAATGTAGGGATATGTTCATGGGCAATTGGAAAATGGGCTTTTTTTTTTATCACTTACATAAAGACCAGATAGATTCCTGGATCCTCTGGATATTCAGTTCCAGTTGCTGGTCTCCTCTTTCTACTGCAGTAGTTCTCAAAGTCTGATATTTGAACTAGGAGTATCAGCATCACCTATGAATCATGTTAGAGATATAAATCCACTACAGATCTACTTGAGTTGTGTATGAAGGTTTTACTAGAGAGAACAGATATAGCATGAGATATACAGATATAAAAGAAACAATGAGATTGGTTTACCATGGTCAGCCACAGAGTTGAATGAAGAAGCGTGCAGAGGGTGTCTACACACTGGAGGCCAAAGGATTCAATCCAAGGTCTGGAGTTCACCCTAATGTCTTATGCAAGTCCACAACAGCAGGCTGATGGGTCTGTGTGACAGAAGGCTGAAGGCTCTACAATGAAAGGCTGAAGAGTCTATGCCGGAAGGCTGAAGAGTCTACACTGGAAGCCAGGAGAGGAGGTCCAACCAAAGACGAAGACTGGAGCTTCTCCCTAGAATGGAATGCATTGGTCCTTCCTCCTTCCCTTTTATACCTCCAGGTGATGAGCCACCCCAGAGTGGGTCTTCTTCTATACCTTTGGGTGTAGAGTTGCTAAACCCATTTAGTTAAGCTTCTAAATGTCTCAAGTTGACACAACCAATCAACCACTACAAATTGGAAACTCTGGGGTAGAGCCTAGCAATTTGTGTTTTAACAAACTTTCCAAGTGATTCTCTTGTGGATGAAGTTTGAGAGCCATTGCTCTTGAGAGTGTAACTACAAATCTGAATATGCCTCTAAGGACACTAGAACCCTGGAGAGATAAGGAAAGGAGAGAAATGGGAAATGGTAATGTACAGCAGGTCGAGGGTTAAACCATTTCTCCAAGTTTACCAAATCAGCACTAAGAGTTAGCCTTGCTCTACCTGATTGCATCAATTTGGTGGTTAAATTTTGTCACCAGTCAAAATTTCTCGTTATCCACTGGGTTCTCAAGGCTAGATTTTGTTCTGGTCTCCATTTGAGAACCTCCTGCAGAGATGAGCCTCTCCTCGCCCCTTATTTGCATGCAAAATATCTTTTAACAAGAATGACTCAGATTTTGTGCATTTGACCTTTGCCCCCTTCCTCTGATTTCCAGCACAGTAAGTTGCAAGCTAAACAAAGACCAGAGGGAGTACATTAAATGCACGGAGAAGTAATGTCATTAAGGCAAGCAGGAGTCCCAACCAATTTTATACTGTTTGTAATTCAGAAATTAGACAAACTAAGCAAAAAAAAAAAAAAAATCACAGACATCTAGTATCCTTTATAGCCAAACATTAGTGACTTTAGATTCCTGAGATCCTTTAATATATTCCGAAACCATAATACCAAATCTAGGATTTAAATGGGACTCTGTTGTGTTAGAATATGATAAGGAAAAAAATTCAGCTTCAGATATCTAGAGAGGCCATGAGAGATTACAGCTTGGCTTTTCTCTTCCTCTGGAGGAACCACATGGAGTTACCTAGCTGGGAGCTTTTCAGCCCAATATACCCAATATAGCTTAGGCTGCAGGTGCCTTATCCACATGACAACTGCTTAAAGTGAATTCCATTGGTTCTCTCTGTATGAAGATTTTTGCCATGCTTAATCTGTGTGTGGAATGAGCTAGAAGTTTCAGGAAATAATGTCCCCAGAAACAATGAACATCCAGTGGAAGATGGGGTAACTGGTAGATTGAATAGCCAATCACATCCTTACCTCTTGGTTGGCATACTGTAAGCACAGTCTTGCATTGCCCTTCAAAGCATCCCAATAGGACAGAGCCCCAGGTGCCCACAGCAGGAACTAGCTTAGTAATTAACATACCCTCTATTGCATTCTTTTCTTTTCTCTGAATTATTTTCCTACTCCTTTGCTGGTGTTTTGTCAAATTGCTTCTCAAATAAACTACTTGTTCTTGAAATTTGGACTTAAAGTCCACTTCTGGAAGAAAATAAAACAAGGATGTCTATAAAATATTTAACACAGACAGCTGAATCAGTGTAAAGAATAGCTTTAATCCCTTCTTAAAGACAATGGTGGCAGGTGTAGCTCAGTGTGTTCCTGACTTCCAAATAAACTATAGATTTAAGGGTCATCTTCCCCACAAATGAAAGTCAACTGCCTCAGAACTTGGTAAAATTTGCATTTGTCAAGTGATATGCATCACTTGATACTTGCAAGTTTTATACAAATGAACCTACAGTGTTGTAAAATAGTCTGTGTCATGGTTTGTGTTTAGATGTCCCCCCAATGCCTCATGCAGTCATAGGTGGGGCTTTTGCAGAAGTAGCTGGATCTAGAATGTGTGATTGACTCATGGTGCAATGCTAGGATCAAGGGCACTAGAATTAAGGATGTGAGTGCTACCCACCCTAAGTAGCCTTGATAAAATATAAAGGCTAGAGAGAGCTGTGGTTGTTCCTTTGCTGATGTACTTATGTTGTCTTCTGCTGGCTGTGAACTGGCTCATCACTGGGATCCTCCTCTGCCAAGCCACCCTGCCTTGGAGCCAGCTGATTATGAGCTGAAACCTCTACAAACTGTGAGATAAATAAAACTTTCCCCTGATGGAGAGCACTACAAATAGGTCTGAGCAAGATTTAAAATTAATCAATTGATTTTCTATGTTTACTTGTGATTCCCAGGTCAAGACCCCTCAGCTGACGATAGGTAGTGTATTCATATAGTAAGTGAACCTGTTTGAATCAGTAGTCCTGGCTGAGGCCTATCGTGACCTATAATGCTGTGACACCTCAAAGACAAGATAAGGTCACAGCTAAGGATACCTGGCTTCAACCCTGGTTAATGAGATGGAGACCGTAGCTACAGGCATCTCATTCCTGTGGTGAGTGTCAACCTAAAGATAAGATAGTTTTCCTAATTAACATAATCTACTAATTGGGAAATTCTTTGTACTGACTTCCAAGGTCCTGCTCAGTTTCCTGAGCTTTCCTCAGTATTCCTTCCTTTATTTGAAAACCAAATAAATACAGGCCACTCAGAAGTTCTATCTCAGCCCCCAGATAATCTTGAACTCTGCTGAAGGGTTTTGATCCTCCAGGAACCCTAACATTACACTACTTGTCCTTTTTATTTAAACCTTTACTGTCCACTTATTTGGGAGGCTGCAGGCCTAATACGTCTGTTATATTACTACCATTAACTTTGGGTGTCAAGTATTTTGTGTCAACACTGAGAAAAGTAACTAAGGCAGTCTGCTAAACATGTAATTTCAAAGGCTCATCCACAGGGCTTCCAATACCTGATCTATCTCTTTTGAAGTTGACAACCTTATCCTCTGTGGTCATAAACAATTTGCGAAGATAATTTATGGCACTAGACAAAGCTGCTTTCATTAGGTTTGCCTTGATAATTTAAAAAGCATCACAGGAGTATTAAATAACCATGCAGATTTCCTTTGCAATCTCTAGTCACGTAGCACTGGTTAACTGTTATAACAGAGGTCTCAGATTGAACCTGGAAAAGCCTCTATTATTTTCTTTCCTACCCTAAAGCATGGAAACCAAGCCCAGTGAATTCTCTTACCAAATTTAACCTGAAGAGTCTGCACATTTGATGACTTTTTCTTTTCTTGAGGTCTCTCCAATTTCCTAAACATCATGGACTGTTAGGAAGTGTCTTTATCATCTGTGATGACAGAATCTCATTAGTGAAGTAGTTTTTTTCAGGGAACTTTATAGGTGTTGGCATACATAGGGTGTAAAGTCACACCCTTAGCAGAGGGTTTGGTTTATGTGATTGGGCATAGGATGGTTTGCAGGTAGACTAATAGGATGTTTGAAGATTATTTAAGATTGTTCAGTGCACAAAAAGTAAGAAACCAAAAAACCCTAGTTGTACCTGAAAATTTTTTAGTGCACATATAAAAGAAAGTGGATGATTTCTTTTTTGACAGTCTACTTACACACCTTCACTAATAATTAGCAGTAAAGATAATAGAAACTTGTCAAATTATTAGTAGTAGTAATAGCAATTTAAGTCAGCCACTATAGAGAAAGAATAAACTATCTTTTTGCTTGTCCATAAAAGAATGAAGTTACAAAATTATGAAAAAGAAGAGCTTACAACCAAAACTGTAGGAAAAAACAACTACAATCAGAGGTGTGGTAAGCAATTAATTAATAAAATCCTTATGTCCTTTTTTGGGTTTTGTAATATTTGTGGTTGTCAGAGTATGTTTTTCACTTACCAGGGTCCATTTTCTCACTTTAAATAAATATTAACATTTGTGCCTTATTTTTATGTTTCTTTGAAGAAAGTTTTCCATGGGTAATGGGTAGGGGGTCCACACCTCTGCCTTCTGAGTTTCCCCTCCCTAAACCAAGATGTGGGGCCCTACCTCAGAGATTTCTCCCCATCTTTCCTGCCTTGCCCTATCTTTTGATACTTTTTTTAGGGAACTCTGTCCCCCTCTGCCCTTCTCAGAATGGGCTCATTGTTGAGTTTGAGTTTCAAACAATCCAGAAATATTTTCAGCTTTAAGTATCTTCTGCTTTCCTCCAGGAAACCCCTAAAATGAGACAATCTTAAAGAGCTGTGTACTAATTTAGAACTAGCGAAGAGAGAAAAGATTGTGACCAGGAAATAGAGGGATGATAGTTAATGGAAAAGGACCCAAATAAACTGAGTAAACTAACTGAGTAGGCTGAAGCCAGGACTTGGAGGAGCTGAAGGTATGTGTCACCTCTGGGAAACTAAGGAGCAAAAGACAAATCCTCCAGGAAACAAAGATAAGCCTCAAACAACCAGAATGTGAAAGACATAGAAAAAATAAAGTCTGGTTTCTGGACATTAGAGCTGGCCAGCAGCTGCATACTGCGTTTTCACACTTTTGCTGCTTTTTTCTCTGCTCTTACACACTCCAAAATCTGTGTATTAGCTACTAGATTCAGGCGTTTCCTTGGTGCCCTCTTTACCCCTCTCCGCCAGAGATGGCTTCTCTTCTTTCTAAGAAACCACACCCAATTCCCTTCCCTACTGTCCTGCTGGATTCTTTCTTTCATAGCTCTCAGGATGAGAACCCAGGGAAGGAAATTGGTCACAGTTTCAGCAGTCCCATGCACTTGTGCTTTTGACTGTCAGACTTTATTTATATAAAAATTAAATAACTAAACCATGTCATAAGTCGAGGGCCAACAATGCCCCCTTGTAAGCCCAATGCGATGTCGCCCTTCTTTGCTCTTCAGCCAGGACCATCCCAAGACCCAGTCAGTGGATTCCAAGGTTTCTCCCAGTGCACTGCCTTGTGCTTCCAGATGGGAACAAAAATATGCAACAGAAAGAGAGCCCTGAAACAAAAGATGTGAAAACTGGTCATCTGAAGACATGGAGCAAAAGTCTGTGACCATTATCCGGCAGTTATACAACTGCTACAGAAGTTGGCATAACCCTTGAGAGCTGGCCTGTGTTTGGGGAAAGAACAGTGTATAATACAGCCCCAGAGGAATCATGGTTTAAATTCTCTCCCACTGTACATTTATGTCTCTTTCAATTCAGCTGCCTCTATGCCTCTTGCTGTGAAACAGGAGAATTAACCACAGATTTCCAAAAGAGGTGCTAATTTTCAGCTTATTTTTGGTTAGAATTTTAGCTTAAAAATGCTTTCCTTCTCCTTACTGCAATAACTTTCCGGAGTGTATTTTGTTGGAACCCTTCAATTTTCATCACTCTGATTGCTTTACTTATGTTGCAAATCACTGATTTGGTGTTTGGAAAATTGCCGTGTTTGGGGCAGCAAAGCTTTTCACTAATGGATTGATGAGTTTTAAAGTTGATGTAAAACATTTTTTTAAAAAGATAAAACTCTTAAAATTTCAACCCATCACTCACTATTCCATATTGTAACCTGTTCTGTCATTTATTTCGCCTGTTGGTGTCCAATAAACACTGAGGACCACCCAGAACATAACTCAGCACTTGCCTTAAAAACTACATTGGACAAATTGTTCGTCTTTTTAAAGTTTATTTTATTTTTTTATTTTAAAGAGAGAAAGCAAAAAATAAAAATAAAACACTTTCAAAACAGGCTAGCAGGACAGTAACAATAATTAATAGATCACGTATTGTTACCTTCATAGTAGCTATTTGGAATTCAAGACATATGCAAGAAATGTTGCACAAACAGTATTAGCACAAAACTTTCTTTTCAATAACCTAAGAGAAACTAGCTGTATAACTATCTTAAACATCTTGTATGTGTGTATATGTATGTATATATTTTTAATTCCTTTTCTCTTCCTTTCCCCATCCCCCATCCCAATTTCTCTCTCTTTTTTTTCTTTTCTTTTTTCTTTTTTTTTTTTGAATAGTTCCTGAAAGGTAAATGAGACCGTAACCCACGCAATGAAGATGGAGACACTGTGTCAGGAAGAAGTTTATTTGGTGCAGAGGAGGGGTCATCTCAGGGACAGAGAGGGACCAGGAGGGGAGGAAGTCATGGGTTTATAAGCCTGGAAACCACAGTGCGAAGCGGGGACGGGGGGAAGGGAGATGACCATGGGCCAAAACAGCCGCTCAGGAAGGCATCGGTACATTTGGTGGAGCTGTGAATCACAAGAACGCCATAGATCTCCGTGGTTGCTGCAGTTCTCTGAAAAGTACGCAGGTGTCTTTATGGTTGGTGCTGTCCAAGTAAAAGCCTTTAGGGGTGCTTGGGCTGCACCCTTTAATTCCCTCCTCTCTGGGCCCAGAAGCTCACTGCTTCATCAGTTTCCTCTCAATTTATAGTATCTACTGGGAATTTTGGATCTTATTTACTCATTCAGCTACTCAGATAAAGAGACAATATAATGTTTACACATGTGGGTCTGATGTATTTCACTTATGAGTATGGTCTCAAGTTGAGTTGCATCCATTTACCTATAGAAGTCTCAAGTTTATCTTTTATGGCTGAGTAGAACTCCGCTATATAAAATAAGCTATGCCTTTTTTTTATCTATTCCTCGGTTGATGGGCATTTTGGGTTGTTTCCAAGATTTAGCTATTATAAGTTGTGCTGCTGTGAACATGGATGCACATATATCGATATGATATGATGTTTTTAATTCTTCTGTGGAGATATCCAGAAGGAGAATAGCTGGGTGGAATGAGGCCTGTAATCCTAGCTTTTTAAGGAATCTCCATGCCAGTTTCCATAATGATTGCACCACTCTGCTCTCCCAACCAACAGAAAAGAAGTGTTGTTTTTCTCCCACAGGCCCTTTAGCACTTGTTATTGATTGATTTCTTGATGACAGCCATTCTTTCTGAGGTGAGATGGTGTTTTTTAAATTTGCATCTATCAAGGTATAAATGATATTGAACATTTTTTCATGTATTTATTTTCCATTTGTATTTCTTCCACTGAGGAGTATGTATTCATCTCAGATACCCATTTTGGGATTAGGTCTTTGAATTCTGGGGGCTTGATTTTTTCAATTCTTTATATATTCTAGATATAAGCCCTTTGAGGAACAACTGGCTATAATTTTTTCCCCATTTGGTGGCTTTTCACTCTAGTGGTAATTTTGTTTGTTGTACAAAAACTTTTTAATAAGATAAGATGCCATTTGTTGATTCTTTGTAGTGTTTTCCATGCAGTCTGGATTTTGTTTATAAAGTCTTTGCCTATATCTATGTCTTAGAGTTTCTGCTTATTTTCTCTTCCAGTAAATTTAGTATTTATATTTTATTATTTAGATCTTTGGTCCATTTTGACACTGGTTTAGTGCATAGTGGTAGGTACGGGTCTAGTTTTAGTCTTCAACATGTGGAAAGCCAGTTTTCCAGCACCATTTATTAAAGAGATTATCTTTGTTCCAATGAATCTGTTTGGCTCCTTTGTCAATGATAAATTGTTTCAGTGTGTTTGGAGTTACATCTGTATCTCTTATTCTGTTCCACTGATCCTCAGGTCTGTTTTTTGTTTGTTTTTGCCAATACCATGTTTATTTTATCATAGTAGCCTTGTAGTGTAATATCAGGTCAGTGATTCTGATGCCCCCTGATTTGCCTTTGTTGCCCAGGATTGATTTTGATATTCTGGCTCTCTTCTTGTTCCAGATGAATTTTAGGAATGTTTTCTCTAGTTCTGTGACATATGTTAATGGTATTTTGATTGGGGTTGCATTAAGTATATATAACAGTTTTGGAGGATGGCCATTTTCACTATGTTGCTTCTTCATATCCATGAGCAAGGGATATCCTTCTATTTTCTAATATCCTCTTCAATCTTCTTTTTCAGAATACTGTGAATTTCAGTGTACAGATATTTTACTTCCTTCATTAGATTGATTCATAAGTATTTACATTTTTTTAATGCTACCATAAAGGGTGTGGTTTCCCTGATTTCTCTCACTGTGAGTTTGCTGCTTGTGTATAAGAATGTTATTTAAAATTTTTTTTGTCTTTTGGGGGCAGAGTTTCGCTATGCAATGCAGGCTGGCCTTCAAATCACTTTGTAGCCAAGGCTGGCCTCAAACTCACGGTAATCTCCCTGCCTTAGTCTCCTGAGTGCTTAGATTGTAGACATGTGCTTAGGAATATGTCCCATTTCTTCTGTGTTTTCCAACTTATTAGAATATAGTTTCTTGTAGCAGTTATTGATGATCTTCTGGATTTCTGTGGGATTTGTTGTGATTTCCCCCTTTTCATTCTCAATTATTAGAATTTGTATTTTACCTTCCCTCTTTCTGGTGAAGTTAGTCAATGGTTTATTAATTTTATCCTTTCAAAGAACCAACATTTTGATTCATTGATTTTTTGTACGTTTTTTTAGTCTCAGTTGCATTAGTTTCTACTCTTATCTTATAATTTCCTCTGTTGTATGAACTTTGGATTTGATTTGTTCTTTTTTTTCCTAAAAATTTGAGATTCAACATTAGGTTGTTTGTTTGACCTCACTGCGTTTTCCTGATGTGAAAGTTCATTGCTATAAATTTCCCTCACAGGACTTCTTTCACTGCATCTCATAAGTTCAAGTATGTTGTATTAACATTATTGTCAAATTGTATATACTGTTTAATTTTGTCTTTGATTTCCTCTGTGACCCATTGGTTGTTCAGAAAGGTGTTGTTTCATTTCCATGTGTTTATGTAGTTTTTATGATTTCTTTGGTCATCAATTTCCAGTTTCATTGCACTATGTCAGATAGTATATCTGACATGGGATGTTTTCAATTCTTCTACATTTACTTAAACAAGTTTGTGGATCAATAGGTGATCTATTTTGGAAAATGTCTCATGCAGTTGAGAAGTATGTGCATCTTGATATTCTGGGATGGAACACTGTAGACATCTCTTGGTTTAATTCTGATATTTGTTGATTTTTTTGTTTGGTTTATCTATCTATTTGTGAGAGAGGAGTATTGAGATTGTCTACCACAATTATATTACTGCTTATTTGGTTTTTCATGTCTGTTAATATTTGTTTTATGTAGTTTAGTGCAGTGGTGCTTGGTGCATATATATTTATGATTGTTACCTCTTCTTTCAGTTTTCCCTTAACACATATGTAGTGTCCCTCTTTGTGTCTTTTGATCAGTTTTGGTTTAAAGTTTACATTGCCTGCAAATAGAATAGCTATTCATGCTTTTTTCTGGGTTCTTTGGGCAGGGAGAATTGTTTTCCATTTTTGACTTTTACTCTACGAATTTCTTTTTGGGTTAAATGTGTTTCTTGAATGCAGCATATTGTTGAATCTTGCTTCTTAATCTATGCTGCCAGTCTGTTTGTTTTGATTGATGAGACCACTTACATTGATGATTGTAACTGATATGCATTGGCTTTTTTTTTCATAATATTTTTCTATTTTTGGTTCCCTGTCTTTCTCCTTTGTGGAATTTCTTACCCTATCTAGCTGCTTCTTTCAATTGGTGTTCATGGGTTTGCAGTCTTCATTATCTGTTTCTAATACATACTTCAGAGCATTCTGTAGAGCTGATTCTGTGGTCTTAAATTTCTTCACTCTTTGCCATGGAAATATATAATTTCTCCATCAATTTTGAAAGATAGTTTTGGGGCTGGGGAATTTAGCTCAGTGGCATAAGTGCCTACCTTGCAAGCACTAGGTCATGAGTTCAATTCCTGGCACGCACGCACACACACACACACACACACACACACAAATAATTTTTCAGGGTACATCAATCTGGGTTGAAGGTTAAGTTTTTTCCTTAGGGTTTGAAGCTCATTCCAAGCTCTCACTGATTTGAGGATTTGTGTTGAGAAATCTGCTGTGATTGTGAGGGGTTTCCCTTTATAAGTGATTTGCTTCCACTTTTAATGTTTTGTTTTTGTGCTGAATTTCTGGAATGTTGATTATTTATGTACCTTGACGTAGATTTATTTTATCCACAGCTATTTGAAGTTATCTATGCTTCATTTATTTGCATCTGAAATTCTTTATTGACATTTCAGAAGTTTTTGGCCATTATTTCTTTGAAGATTTTTTTTTAATGTCTTTTGAACTGTCTCTGGCTTTTTCATTGAATCAAATCTTAAGTTGTTTTTCTTTGCTTCATCTTTTAACTATTGGATTGATTTTTCATGGTCTCTTGCTGTTTTTAAGATATCTTTCTTTCATGGTCTCTGGTTATGTTCTTGTCTCCTAGATGTGATATTCTAAAGGTTAGCATGGTTTGACCTTTCATGTTTTTGTTTGTCTGTTAGTGAATTGAGGAGGTTGGTTAGATTATTGATTTATAATATTATTTTTTTATCTTAAGCAACAGAGTTATTTTTTAATTTTAAAAAGAATAAAACCAAACAAAATAAAACAGAATAAAATAAATCAAAACAATGCAGTGAAAGTGATACAGGACTTCAAAACATAATGATAGGAAATCAACAATGGCTACCACAATGCCTCTTGTTTTCTTCAAAATATCTGTCCATACCATCAGACATAATAAAATCAAACTAAAAAGAGCATAATAAAACCAATCAAAATAAAACAATGAAAGCAATACAGCACTTCAAAATAAGATACTAGGAAATCAACATCTACCATAAGATATCTTGTTATCTTCAAAATAGCTGCCCATGCCATCAGATATAATAAAATCAAACAAACAAACAAAAACTAGAGTAAAACCAAATTAAAAAAACAATGAAAACAATACAGGACTTTAAAATGAGATAATAGGGAATTAACAATGGCTACCACCTTCAAAAGGAAATCCCTTACAGTTGCTATATTGCATATTGTTTTTCTAAACATTGAGACTATTGGATTTAGGCTTGCAAAGTTAATTAAACAATGCAAACAATAAGTTGGGTATTTTTCCCCTTCAGTAGCTATTATCTCAGCCTGTGTTTTTCCATCAGCCAGTTGATTACTGGGAGTGGGGGGATTCTTTGCATGTCATGTCCCCCAGGCCACACACTGGTTGGTTCACAGACAAGGGGTTAGCTTCTTCTTGGTTCTCCTCCCAGCCTGCATGGCTGCCTCTGGCTCACAGGAGGGGATTGTCTTCTTCTTGGTTCTTCTCTAGGTCCACAAGGCTGCTGCTGGCTCACAAAAAAGGGCTGGCCTGGTCCCTGGCTGCTACTGGCTCACAAGAAGGGGTTGGACTGGTCTATGATTGCCACTGGCCCACAAGAAGGAGTTAGCTGTTTCTTGGCTCTCCTTTGGCTCACAGGAATGGATTGGCTCAACCCACAATTGCTGCTGTCTCACAGGAAGGGATTAGCTTCTTCATGCTTCTTCTCTCAGCCCACATATCTGCCGCTGACTTGCAGCAGTAACTCAACAAAGTTACTTAAATGAAATTTTACATGGAATTCTGATTATGTTGGCTTTTGTTTGTTGTGTAGTAAATTACCTCTAAACATAGTGGCTTATTGAAACAACAATAATATATATTACCTCTCAGTTTTCATGAGTTGGACATTTGAAAGTAACTTGGCTGCTTAACTTTTGCTTAATGTTTCCCATAAAATTGGGTAAAAATATACCGGCTGGAGTTCTAAGCCACCTGATTGAAAATGACTCATTCCTTGAGTTTCTCCCATATACATGTGAAATATTTATGTTAAGTTCAACTTGTTCTTCTGTTGTTAATCTGTCTTTTGTTATAGTGATCCTAGGTAGGAACTCAGAATGAAGGAGGAAAAGTTATATTTTCTGCCCCTACAAAGCAGAATTCAGATGTCAGCTGAATTGTTGACTGAAGGCACGAATAGTGCTGAAAGACACAAGGATCCCACTAACACAGCTGGCAAGATGCTGTTAGCTATTGGCTGAGATTTTCTTTACATACAGGTATGATAAAAAATACAATGAATATTTAAACTTTAAAACATTGTAGTAAGAGAACTTGACATTACCCAACTTGAAAATACTGCCCCTCTTTTTAAATACATTTATCTCATCATTCTTGCCACTTTATGAAGCAGTTTTAGAGGTGCCCTTTCAGGACAATCTTTAGTTATACGGTCACAGCTCTCTTGGTGTCTTGAATCTACTCAAAACATTTACTTTTCATGGTCATTTTGAATTGGGGAAATATCAAAAGTCTCATGGTGCCAGATCTGGTGGATAAAATAGCTGCGGGCAGCTGGAATGCTTTCATGAGCCTGCATTTCTCTTGGATGACACTCCATAGCAGCATACACCATGTTTTTGATCATAACTTGTAAAACCGCTCCTGAGAGACTACTTCCTGAGCTGCTTTAGAAAGAGATAAGAACGTTGGGATGTGTGTTCCAGGAGAGGGAGAGTATGTGGAGGGGGATTAATGGCAGTGTGGCTTTTACTGTAATAATTTCTTCAAACATTCACCAGATAGTTGGATCTCACCTTGTACACCTCTCCACAGGGTTGTATACTTTGATAGCATAACAGCTGCTGCCTGTCAAGCCATTTTTCTGTTCTATGAAGAGTATAGTTCCTTTTCTTCTAACTGTCCCCCAGATGCATTTGAACTGCGCTCTGAAGAAAACAGATTTCACTGTCCCTCCTCCAGCAGTGACTTTTGCTTTGTAGGAGGGAATGGTCCAGGGAAGACAGCAGGCCCTTGTGCCTCCCCCCTCCCTACCCCTGTTCCCATTTATTTTAGACAATGAAATTTAGAAGTTTTCACCCCTTTTTTTCTGATTTTGCTCCAGGTTCATTCCTGGGGAAAGCAGCAAGTCTCCTGAGACTCAGAGCTGAGAGTGGGCTCCATACCTCACAGCAGTCATTAATCTCAGGTGTCAGCCTGACTAGGCTAGAGCATGGGAGGTAGCTGGTGAAGGATTATTTCTGTATATCTCTCGGAGGGTGTTTCCAGAAGACATTGCCATTTGAATCAGTAGACTGACTAAGGAAGATCTGTCGTCATCCAATGGGTACTGTCCAAACTGGCAAGGGCTCAGATAAGAAAAAATGCTGAGGAAATGTGACTTTGCAACTCCATCTGGTGCTGGGACACCAATCTTTCCTGGCCTTGAATACCAGAAGTCCTGGTTCATGGACCTTTCAGAATCCAAGACTTTTCACCAGTACCTCCAGCTCTCATCCTTCAGCTTAAGATGAGCTTTACATCACCAGTTTTTCCAGTTCTTAGGACTTCAGAGTTGGACTGAACAACACCATCATCTTGATGACATAGCATGGTGCTCCTCAGCCTCTGCCGTCACATGAGTTAATTCCCACAACAAGCCTTCTCTTATCTGTCTGTCTCTGTGTCTAATACCTATCTCCTATTGGTTCTCTTTCTTTGAGGAACCCTGATTAATACAATCACTGAGGAATTCCCTTGATGCTTTCTGTTCTGCGACTTTGGAAGACTCAGGACCTGAAAGTTGGGGATGGGAAGTTGGGCTTCTTTGTTTAAAACTCCCACAAGTGTGGTATTCCATTATGCAACAGCCCTAGGCCTTGTCTAACTCATGGTAAATGCCTGCATGCTTCAAATTTCATCATGAGCTTCTTTTTCTAACTGACTTAGGAGAAGAGAAATTGTGAAGGGCTTTGAGTTCTTTTGGAATAGAGGTAACTGCCCATCTCTTATTGGGTTTTGTGGTTGCTGGAATTCCCTTCTGAAAGTGGTTTCTAGGTTTTTTCCATCAAGAACAACCCCAAAAAAACAAACAACAAAAAAGCAAAAAATGGCAGCAAAGTTTCACATTTATTTGAGGTGGGAAAAAATAAAAATAAAGGGTGAGGGAGGAACTGGCTCTGCAGAGTGGGTTTAGGCTGAGTAAAGCTAAAACTGAAAAGAAATAGGAAAAATAAAGGTATACCCTGGTGAATAGCTATAGCGTGGGCTAATGAGGGATGGCATTTTACTGAGCGCTGCACGGCAGCTTGTCTTTTTATTCATTACACTCACTGAATGTTCTTGCAAGTCCACATATGAGGTCCTGAGAACTGTTCTGTGTGTGTCCTGAGGTCTGGTCACACCTTTCCCAGCCATGCTAAGCCACTTCCTATCTTCCTAGCTCACTTCTGCTAAGCACCTTCTCCATTCCAGGCACACTCATTTGTGATCTTCCTTCCTTACACTCCTCCTGGGAGCACCAGCCTGGCTGGAGCCCAAGGGGTCCAGAGTTTGTTGCCTGCTAACAGCTTCTCACCGGGTGGGTGCTGGGGCAGATTTGGAACACAAAGTTTTGTACATTTCGATTTTAGGTTGCTGCCTTCTAAACCTTGGGAGACAAAATTAAAAGTGAATTATGTTAGTGTTTACTGTGAGAAATGGAGAGTAGAAAACTGGAGGGGCCTCACTCACAGCTGCTCGTCCCCCTCCCTCACTTCTCTACCACAGGTAGGAGAGGGGCGGGTGAGGGCGGGACTCTGATCTGAGTGCTCAAGCAGGTCAAGTCCAGGTGTCTGCACCCCAGAGAGCACTGAATCATCCCTAAGTAGGTTCACTTTTAGGCTGCGTGAGACCCTGCTGGCCTGGCTAGGGAAGCTTTTTGGGCTGTGGTCTCACTGGGTAACAGTTAATAGCATCCTATTGTGTCTCTCCCTCAGGTAGATCTTCTACTGGTTCGCATTAGCATGCAGGGCTTAATCTCATTAAGTATTGATGTGAGCAGTATTTATTTTTACTGCGGTTGGAGGAGGGAAAAGGTTAGGTCCTTGCAGAGTCCATTCATATGCATGACTCTTTCCAGCTCTCCGCAGCCTTCCCTGGGGTTCTCCCTTTCCCTCACCAGCAAAGGCCCTGGGAACAGGAGAGCTGGGAGCCTACATGAAGGGGAACAAGTGCCAGCTCAGTTCTGGAGTCTCTACCTGCCACCTACCTACACACCCGCGTGCATGCGCGTGCGCGCGCGCACACACACACACACACACACACACGTGCACACTCTCAGGTAATCTGGGGTGGGCCAGTGTGTATGCCTTTAATAGGATTAAAGGACAAGGTGGAGGAGGCTCAGCCTCTGCAGGTCCCCTGAGTCCTGTTTCTGCTGGTGTGGGAACTGCAGACACCAAGCGGAGGCGGCTTTCTCCATCAGTCTGACCCAACATCACCAGGATGCCCCATGGCTTTCAGAATCCTGGCCTCCTCCATATTTGGGGAGGTTCTTAAAGGCACATTGTTTTTCCTGGTTATCACTTATCTGATTTTTTGCTACTGCCCATTTCTGGATTCCACTTTATCTCTTGTGCCTGCTTCTTTCTGTCTTGCATACACTCAGACATTGAATTCAACTGCCTTTCTCTGCATTCCTCTGAATACTGCTCACATTCAACTGCCTTTCTCTGCATTCCTCTGAATACTGCAGAGGCTTGGCTACTTAATCTTTGAGGATGATCACAGATCAGTGATTGGAAGCTCTGTGCACCGGCACTGTAGATTAGTTAATATGCGTGTCAAGGGTCCCTCTGCTTAGGGGTCCATCAGTCATAGCTCCCACCTGCACCTGCCACTTGCTTCCTAGACCCCACTGCCCTCCATCTCCCTTGACTTTGCTCTGGTTGTAGCCTCTTCATGGGGTACTCACGGAAGCTCAAAATTCTTACCACTTTACAAGTAGAGAATTTCATTCTTCAGTTACATTTCTACTTTGCTCCAGGACATGGGTTGGGGCTATCTTCCTACAGCTGAAGAAATTTTTTAAACTATAAATGTATTTAAGTCAATATCTTTGTATCCATTTTTCTTGATGGCTTCTGATGGCTAATATTCAACTAAAAATAATGAGTTTAGTTCCATCTGTCCTACTAAGGTTTTTTTGGTGAAGAGAGATCTATAAGCCATAAGACATAGGAAGCTAGGTTCCACTACTTATTTGTGTAAAAAGAGTTCAGTTAGCTTATGAATATTTAACCAGATGGAAAATGGGCCTGAAACAGGAAATAGCCAGTTTGACCAAAAAACTTCCTCAGGCAACATGGGATACAGCTGCTTCTTATTAAGGAATTGGTGCCCCTTCCTACTAAGTTCCTAAGTTTCCAGGAATTTAAAAATGCAGAATAATTGGTTTTTCTTTTAAAATCTCAATTTTCTTTAAAGCTCTGCACACTGAGTAACTGATTTAGAAAGCTTGAGTTCCAATTGGTTATTTTAAATTCATAGAACCACCTGTAATAGTTGGCCACTAAACAACTGAGCAATGTCCATGTTCTGCTTATTCATAAAGTTCTGACTGAGGGGTCCACCTGGCACCCCATTTCCATGGGCCATTCCAAGCTAGCCAGAGCCTTTTTTCCAACTAATATTTCCTCTTTAACTTCCTGTCCACAGTTTCATTCTTTGACTGTGAAACAATGGCTCAGCTGGAGTTTACAGTTTATACAATTAACAATTTCATTTGGACAAATTATATAACCTCACTGAGCTTCCATTTTTTTCACCTATATAATAGCAAAATCAATGACAACTACCTTAGAAAGTTCCCATGAAGATTAAATAAGAATCCATACAAAAGCCCCCGTGTTTGCTGCTTAGTGAGAACTTGATGTATATAGCTCCTTTATGTGGATCACTGTTTTAAGCAGTCAGATAAAACTGGTTTCTGCCAAAGGATTAGCTTATCATTAACTTAACTTATCATTATATATGCAGGTACTTTACCATCATTTTGTCATTTTAATTCGTAGGTGAAACCTCCAAAGAAGAGGTTATTATTTACCTTTGGAAGATATAAAGACTTCAGTCCCTGAACCAAGGCTACACTCTGGGAAGCAGGTAGACTGTATGGAACTTTGCCTGTGTCCTTGATCTGAGACTTGCAGAGTCAGGAAAGACTGCACAGATCAGAGACTAGCACTGATGCATTCTCCCAAATCAGAGGTTGAGTTAGAATTTGGGCACCAGAGTTCTGGTAAAGATTACAGCCCATAGAAGTCAGGCAGGAGGAGAGGGAAGGCAAGGGAAAACACTTCATGATACGAATTGACAAGGCTTTGACTAACCCTTGGGCATGCTGTAGCATATGTGGTTTGTCAAAGCTATTTTGAGGCAATGAACAAATAGCCTTTGATAAAGCAAAGCTAAACCAATGTTGCCACAGGGCTGGGGTCAACGTTAAAGAGGTACTGTCAGTTAGGAACTCTATTTAGCCCAGAAACTGCTCTTCCCCCAAAATAATTTAGGAACTGGAATTTCGTTTCACAGAAAAATCAAACTAAACCAAACCCTCAAGGTTATTTATATAGGTTTTTCTTATAATAGTCTATAATGTCATCAGGGGAATTCTTTGTCTTTATTACCTCTGACAGCAACTTTCTCCTTGATGGAACTTTTATCAGGCTTGTCTAAGCCCCTTCCTGACTATCCTCAATTCAGACCCCCATCCTGTGTTTGCTCTGCCAGGCCTAGTCTTAGCAAGAATCCTAGGAGTCAGTTTATAGAGAAGCTCTCCATACCTGATTCAGTTCTTCATCTCACCTTAGTGTCTCAGTCTTTGAAATATCTTTGTAAGAACCAGTGGCTAATTTAGCAATCATCCCCTACTCTTAATGTCTCCTCTTAGTAACATTTTATCCCTGGACTTTTCATCTGGTTCCTTGTCTATAAATTCCATCTGTCTTGTATTTGGAGTTAAACCAGCAGGGTCTCCACTATGAATGTTAAAATATTGGTTTGGTTTTGTTTTCTTGAACAGCTCCTTGTCTCCATCTTCAAAATCCCCTTTACATTCATATTTCAGGAAGGACACAGATGAAAAGGGAGGGGTAAGGAAAGATGTGCCCTTTGAGTGGGTCTATCAGAGACTTCACCAATGATTCCTGCTTATACTTCAGTGACCGCTGTCACTTCCAAGAGAGGCTAGGAAATGCAGTCTTCTTGGTTGTGTCCTTTCCACCTCACAATTGGGATGCTGATAGTGAGAAAGAAGAAATGCAAGTTGGGGAGGTGGCGAGTGTTCTTTGACAGAGAGTAGAAACTGAATTTGACCTTTGCTTCTCTCATTGGCCTGTACCCAGACACACCCATGCATTGTGTTTTAATATATATATCAAAATCTTTCAAGTTTATTGTTTAAATATAAAACAATGTTTCATATTATGAAATTACTTTTTCTTCAAATATTAGTCCATGATCTTGAAGTGATACTGTGCTTGACAACAATGGTTTATTAAGTCATTAAGTAGTTTGTATTTTCTTTTGCTTGGTTACTATTTTAAAGGTGGGACAGTCTGACTACAGAGTGTGGGTTCTAGAAGCTGTCCGTTAGCTTTGTAATAGCTTTGTAACTCGGGGTAAATTACTTAGAGATGCAGGCCCTAATCTGCATAATGAGGAAATAACAACACCTTCATCACTGAGTGTTCTTAGGATTACATGAGGAATCTATATCAGCAGGGTCTGCACAGAAGAAACGATACAGAGGGGAAACTAATTAGGGAAAGAGCACTGCATATTCCTTTCTATAAAGCACTCAGACCACTGAAACATTTGTAACTCCTCTTTGTAGTAGCACAATAGCATTTCAATAGTATATATAAGAAGGCATCTGCGTGTTTATTGTGGCAAACCAAATAAACTGTCTTTTTATCAGGGACCCCGGCAAAGACCCTGATCTCTTGTTTGGTGCTATGACACAAGGCTGCAAAAACTGTGAGCTAAATAAACCTTTCCTTCCTTCATTTTGGGCATTAGGAATTTTGTCTTAGCAATGAGAGAAAAGTAACCAAGACATGCTCTCTCCACACACAGATAACTGTTATGTGCAAGTTTATGCTTTTGCCCAGTTAGAAAATTGTATACAAAGAGCAAGAAAGTATTTGAAAAGGTAATACCATCAGTTCTTTTGTATCAGTTAAGATTCACTAAAATAATGGACTTAATATAAAAATAAATATGATATAGAAAAGATTTACAGGGTAGGCTTACAATGGTCACCTGCAAAGGCAGATGTGGAAGAATACAATAGGGCCATTTGTGTGCTGGAGAAACTTGGAAGGATTCAGGCAAAAATCAAAAGCCTAGAGCTCACTCCAGGCTCCTGCATGAATCCTCGCCAGGAAGGCTCAAGAATCCATGCTGAGGAACCTTGAGAACAGCAGCCAAAGGTAGTGGTAAATACTGGGGCTTCTCTGAAGAAGCAGAAGTGAGATTTTCTTCTTCCTCCCTTTTATTCTATTCAGGCTAAAAGCTTATTCGATGGTGCTACTCACACCCAGGGTGGGTTTTCCTCCTCGGTAAATCCATCACCCAGATCCAGAACTATGCTAAACCAATCCAACAGATATTTTTTACTCATGCTGAACTGCAATTCACTGTCCAACTTATTTTACCACTAGGAGTTCTGTTCTAGAAATTTACCTGCCACACACCGAATTTGTGGGGCTGGAAAAGTAGCTTAGTGGACATCACCTGCCTTATAAGCATGAGGTTGCAAATTCGATTCCAGGCACCAAAACCAAAACCAAAACCAAAAACTGAATTCATGAACCCTGAAAAATTGCCCTAAGGTGAAATGCGTTTGTCCCTCCATATCCACAGATACTTGGTTCCAGGATTCCTTGCTTCCACAAAACCAAAAGATGTTCAAGTCCTTTCTATAAAATGGCATAGCAGTTAGAAATAACTTGTGCTATCCTCTGTATACTTTAAATCATTTCCAGATTATTTATAAAGCCTGACATAAAAGCTCTGCAAATTGTTGTTATACTGTGTTGCTCAGGAAATGGTGACAGAAAAATGTCTGTTCATCTTCCACTCAGATAGAACTCTTTCTCCAAAATTTTCAATCTATGTTTGGTGGAATTCATGGACATGGAACCTTGCGGTACAAATGGCTGATTATATGGGTTTAGGTTTCTGGCCTTCCAGTCACATTTTTCAACCAGTCAACGTGTAGCTTTGCGTTATATGTGTTTCTCTTTGAGGACAATTTGTAACTATGCTCAGTTCCTTTTTCTGCATTCTGTTAATATATTGTTGATTCATTAACACTGAACTCAAAGTCAGCAGCACCACAACTCAGACCTAATTGCATTCATCTAACACATAGCCTTCTTTACAGGTCACAGCTGTCTTTTACTTAGGATGGCTCAACAGTGTCAGTGCTATGCTTAGGGACCGGTTTATACAGTAACACTGCCAATGAAAAGCATGAAAATGTGAGAAATGTGGCAGTAAACAGACATGCAAAGCACATTTATTCACAAAATGAACACTGAGATAAGGTCTCTAAGCACTCTCCTGCTTGACCTCTGGGACTTGTGCTAGAAGTGTTTTCATAAGGAGACTAGTTTTTCCCAAATTCTGCACAAACAAGAGAATGACCTCAAAACCCTGAGGATGCTGATTTGAAGGTTAATGAGAAAGTTTAATGACGAGACTCTTTGCAAGTAAACTTTGTATAATAAGAGTCAGTGGTAAGATGTGGATTTCACCTTTGCCACTTTGATTGGGTGTCACTAATTGACACTGTTAATTCAAATTGAGCTTGAGTTCATTTCCACAGTTTGTAACTATGCTCAGTCCCTTCTTCTGCATTTTTTCTCATGTTAAGGCTTTGCCTGGACTGCACACCAGGCAGGAGCTGTGATGTGGTCAACCAGGAGCAGGTCAACCAGCAGTCAGAGATCAACTCTCAGATCAGAGCAGGTCCACTGTGGACAGAGAATGCCAAGAAATCAGGCATTGATTTTTGTTTTTCAGAAAAAAAAAACAAAAAAAAATGTTAGTTATATTTTTTTATGGATAACACAACTAAGTAAGCCTAAGAAAACTACCCAAAATATAGTATTAAGACAAAGGGGAATATACCACTTTATCCATTCATCCAGTTAATTCATCACACATGCATTTATTTGTGGTGCTAGGAACTATCCTAGGTACTGGTGATAAACTGGGGTGGGACACAAGACAAAATCCCTCCTTTCAGGGAGACATTCACATTACAAAGAAGCAATAATGAAACGTGAGCTCAGAAGGGCTGTAATGAAGACAGCAGCAAGGAAGGGGCTTTTTAGATTGATTGGTCAGGCTGTAGCCGTCTGAAGAAGTGGCGACTGAGAATTGTATTCCTTTCCAACTGTAGTTTTCTTCTCTCTGTCTCTGTCTCTCTCTCAGTGCATTTGAACTCCTGAACTTTCTACTTCCTGTTGAGAGGAGATACCCTTCCCAGTTCCCTTGTCCGTTTTACCAAGGGCAGGGCAAGAGTGGAAAGGGAAGAAATATGGTGGAGAACTTGGCTGGAACCTGCCTTGCTGCTCCACGGTCTCCTCCATGTCTAAAACAGGTTGCTCACTAACTTCCTCTGCCTTTTAACCCACTTGGCTGGCAGTTGCTAAATTTTGTCTGCCTTGTGTAATGGAGCAATTACAGGAGATAAAAGTGGGAGTGTCTCTGGACTGATTTTTCTAAGGCTGTTGTAACAAATTAACACAAGCAAGGTGACTTTAACTACAAAATTTTATTACTTTTTGGAACTAGAACATGGAAGCTCCATTCTGTGAAGAAGGGGATGATACATTTCTGTGGGGAAAGAGATGACACATTTCTGTGTCTGCTGGCTTCTGGTGGTGGCCAACACTCTTTGGCTTGTGACTGCATCACACCAATCTCTGTCTCCATTACTTTTGTCTTGTTATCATATAGTTCATGTAAAAATGGCTTACAAATTAAACATATTCCCAGTCCTCCTTGCTTTGAACAAAAAACTGAACAAGACAAGCCAAAATGGTACTAAAAGTTTATTTGAAAATTGTGGGGTGAAGGGTGAAGTAAGAAACTAGCTGGACAGAGTGAACTTGGACTTAACAAGAGAGAAAAAGAGCAAAAATAAAGGTACACTCTGGCCTAGAAGATACAGAGTGGGCTACTAAGAAAAGTCATGACTGTGGGCTCCTTGGGCATCTCATCTCTTTTACAATGTCCACATCTCATGGGAGCCCACGAGAAGCTCCTGGGAATTGACACCATCCTGTGATATTCTAATTGACTGGGTCTGCTTATTTTCCAGCCAGTTTCACCATGCCCTGTCCTGTCTCATTTTCTCCTGAGACACTTAAATCTTCATGATTCTTAATGAGGTGCAGAAGGTGATGAGGTCTTTGTCATCTATAGCTTCTTCAAGCTGGAAGTGGCTGCAGACCCTACCCAGTAGGGATTATGTGCTCTCTAATTACTGTGGAGTGTTGTGGCTCTCTGGCTGGGTTGAAGAAAGAGGAAGAGGTTTAGCTCTAATGACCTGTTGTGAGACAAAAACTGTACAATCTGCCCTTTGAGATCTTTCTGGGACAAGGCTGTTTCCATCAGTGAACCACACCTCCTCAGGATCTTGGAGGGGCAGGTCACTGATGTCTTATCTGCTAGCATAGGTCTGGGAAATTATTTGTTTATGAGAGTGACTAACTTCTGGGCAGAGGAGAAACAAAGACTCTCTGATTAGGGGTCCCCTTAACCCCAGCTATGGCTATAGATAAAGAGGAGAGGTTTTTAGGGAGGGGGATCAAAATAGAATGAAGTAACTGAATTACCCATGATGTCCAAGGTACCCAGGGGCCTTTGGAGAAGATGATGATGTCTGTTGGCAGGGGCACTGTAGGTTCCCCTTTGCCTTTTTGGTAAGTGAAGGTTTGGCGAGCCTAGCTTCTCTCGGGACGTGGGGACAGTCAGACTTCTAGTGTCCCGAGTCAGGCACATGAGCTGCCTCACATACTGAGCAGGGCCCAGGAGGAGGCTTGGTGTAATTTTGTGTGCAGTGGGAACCTTTTCCTCAGTATTTCTTGGGTCTTTCCTTAGACAGCTGGGTGGGTTTGAAGCATTACCAGCTGCAGCAGCTGTGCTCTCAACCTTGTTCTTTATCCCCTCCCTTGGATCCTGATTGTTGAACACATAAAAGGCTGTGTCCAGCAACTGAGCAATAGGTGTCTCTGAAGTTTTGGTACTTTATGCCAGATATCTGGGGTAATGAAATGTTGTCCATGAGTCTCTCTCCCTCCCTGGAAGATAGACCTATGTTGGTATGTTTGTGAAAGGTTTCTTCTAATCAATAATGAAAGACAGCTGAATTTCCCACTGTGTGCTGAATGATCCCATTCACCTCGTCATAATTAACAGACTTTTTGTTGCACCTTTTTATCCCCATAAGAGCAGCTAGCTTATTTGATATCATTGCTAGTTCATGACTAGTATTATTGTCTCAGTTTGGTTTTACTGAGGGGAAGATATTCCCTCCAGAGTGGCTTTATTTCTTTTTAAAGCATATTGCTTATCTGCGTAGCTCCCAGCCCCTTGTAGGATTCTTTTGTCTTTCATCTGAGATACAGCAAGTAGGCAAGATGAATTTAGCATTGTTTTAGTGAGGGTTTGCAGGACAGTAGATTTAATATAGGACATGTAATTTATAGGATTATTTTATAATATTCACACACATAAAAAAATCACATGCAGAAGAGTGCAAGAGATCTGTCCACATGCCAGAGACCCAAAGAATCCAGCTGAGGGCCTGGATCCCATGGTAACATCCCACACAAGTACAATTGGAGGCCTAGAGCCCATAACAATGTCTCACGCAAGTCCGTATCTAGGATCTGCACCAAAAGGCCCAAAAGCCGGTGATGGAAGCTAGAAAGTCTGCACTGATAGGGTGAAGGATCTGTGCCAGAGGGAGGGATCTGCACTGGAGCCAGGAAATTATGGTCAAGGCAAAGCTCCCCAAAGAGAATCACAGCCATCGCTGGTGACAGTGAGGACCTGGGCTTCTCTGAGTATGAGAACAACCATGTTCATACCAGGACAACCAGCCATGGCAAGTGTCTCCAGGAAAATCAACAGCATACAATGTTCCCCTTGTGTTCCCTTCATGACATTCAGACAACAATCGTCAGGTGGGCCTTCCATGACCAGGCCCACACTGACTCAGTTCAGCTGGGCATCCCATTCAATCCATCATTAATTAATCCACCACACACATTCTTGCCAGGACAAGTCAAAAGCAAGGGTCAAAGTTGAGAACCCATCTGCAAATTAATCAAGTTTTTGGGACAGTTTTCCTAGTGATCTGAAAAAGATACCTGTCCTCGAGTATTCTTTTCCACCCCTGGGGCTTCTCTTAGGGGCAGGACAAGTTGTGAGCCAGAGTAGTGGGAAGTATCACTTTGGGGCTTGACCTACTGGGCTTAAAGATGTCCATGCATACCCAGTGGGACTTAGGGCTGCCTGAGGAGGCTGTCAAGGGGACTGAGGAATGCTGGGTCCTTCTGGGGCAATGGGGTATAATGAAGTACCTTGGACGCTTGGAGGGGATGGGCCTGCTTTATTGGTCTGAGGACTGTAAGGAGGTTGAGGAGCCCTCCTAGTCTGCTTAACCTCCCTGAGTAGCCCAGAGAGACTGAAATCCCCCTAAGAGAAAGGTGGGGTGTCTCAGAACAGTGTTTTCTAGAATATCTTTTTCCCTCAAGGCCTGCACTAAATACCATAGTTTCTGAGGTTTTTTTGTTTTTTTTTTTTTTTTTTACATAAATACTCACAAAGGCCTGAATAAGACATTTCACTGCACCTTTTATGTTCCAATTAGAAACACTGTAACTGGAGAATAGTCTCATGATTAAAAGCATCACGCAATATCCATCTTTTGCCACCTACCAGTTTATATTGAACCCAGACTGTCTTGTAATAATAAATAATCTGCTCTTCTTTTAAATTGTCAGGATCAAATGTGTCCCATTCATTAAGGATATAACCTGGTGGTGAAGTCAGTTGAATCTGTGTAGTGATGAGATCTAGTAGATTTCCCATCCGCTTGCCTTGTGACATACAGACAGAAGGAGACAGCTTGGCCTGGCATCCCATGAAGAAGGAAGAGACCTGAAGTGCACAAGATGCCCCTTGTGAGACTTTTACACAAGAGTGGACAGACATCTCTGTCTGAACCATAGGACAATATGAGTAGCAGAACCCAACACAGAAGAAAGTCCCATAAGGGCATTTCTCTCCATATTGGGACCCAACAACTCCTTAGAGACAAGAGGGTTGTTGGCCTGGGCTAATCCTTTAAATCTCATGGGGTAATGGCTGAGTGTTTGTGTGTGTGTGTGTGTGTGTGTGTGCGCAAAATTCCTTACCTAGTTGAACCACTGTTAGACCATATGGGAAAATATCTCTTGCATTTACTCTGATGGAAAAAGGACTAAGAACAGAGATGGCTCCGTTGTTATACACTCGGGCACTTTGCTTAGCCATTAAGTGTTGTTAAATATAGTTTTCTCAGGCAGTAGGCATAGGTCTTTAATTTATCTGTATTTAAACAAGAAAACACAAATGCTAAAGCGTTGATGACCTCTCCTGGGCCCAGAGAGAACAGTGTTGATAAACTGTGTGGGCAGTGGCCGAGGTGCGCCGTTGGCTCTGGCACGTTTTGGCTCTAGCGGGCAGGCCAGCCGTCTGCACAGCACGCTGCTTTGGAGCAGGAGGCTTTAGACCCTGTGTGCTCCTGGTTCAGCAGCTCTGTGCACCCATGGGTCAGATTCCTGCTGCCAAGGCGCCCACTTGCAGCGGGCAGCACTGAGGTCAGCATACTCAGCACCCATCTGAGAGCCACTTTGCTTCCCTGCCACTTGGTTCTGGCCAGAAGCCTTGAGCATTTTATAATGAACAAATTCTATTCTTGTGCCCACATTTCCCCCACCCGGAGGTATAAGACAGTCATGGCCCACCATGAACAACCCTTCCTGGCCGTTTTGCTTAAAGGTAACGATACAAGTGCTTTGTGTACCTGCGTTTGCCCAGGATCTCAGCTGAGGTCCTCAGGTTGTAGCACTGCCCCTCAAAGGTTTTATACTGGCAAAGGCTGCATGAGTTGTTAAAGAGATAGTACAGAGTTTTTCTTTCATGTGCAAAGAAAGAAAAAAAAGTTCCACTCTCATTTTCCAGAAGTTCACATATACTTTCAAATGAGAGGCTTAGTACATGAAGCCAGCTTAAAAAAAAAAAAGAACAGAGAGAGAGAAAAAAGGATGGTGGCAGCCAGTGACACACATCCACATAAAAGTTATGCACCGTCATGCAACAAGACAAAATAGTTGTCCACCTGGCCAGGTAACGTGGTGGCACCATAGACCAAACACCAACCAAGAAAAAGCCATTTACAAACTAGGGTAAGTGGAGGCCAGGTTAATTTCCAAAAAGTGTAGCAAAATACGCAACAAACAAATGCATGAACCTGCAAAGTGAATACAAGTGGCTAGAAAGAAAAACAAAAACCTACATTTCCTTTCCTTATTTCCCATGGCAGGGTCAAGAAGCCCTTCTCTAGCACCATGAGAAGAGGTGTCCCCAGTTCTTAGTGTAGGGGACAGAGTTAGGGAGAGACACAGAAAATTAACCCTGTGGCATTTTAGAGAGAAACAAAAAATGTGCCCACACCTTGGCCTCTTCCTTTTCTGAGCTTTAAACTCCTGGGTGGCTCCCCCAAAATGTTGTCAGCTCGTTCCTTTAGGAAAGGCTTGCCAGTTAAACATAGTTCTGGTCCTTCTTACCTCAAACAAAGGATTGAATGACATTGGTCAAAAGTAGTGCCTAAAGTTTAGTTGAAAAGTGAGGGGTAAAGGGAAAAGGGAGAAACTTCCCCAGAGTGGAGTGGGGCTGAACTCAGAGAAAAAGTACATCCTGGCCTGGAAGACACAGTGGGCTACTGGGAAGAGTCGTGAGTGGGCTCCTCGTGGCATCTCATGTCTTTCATGCTGTCCACATCTAGTGGGAGCCCACGAGAAGGTCCTGGGAATTATTGGACACTATCCTGGGGTCTCATAATTGACTGGCCTGTTTATTTCCAGCCAGCTTTGCTACATCCCATCTCCTATCTCAGTCCGTCAGCTCCTTATGCCTACCCTGTAACAGCGGGATGTATATGACTGCATTTCGGGCTCACTCGAACATCTCACAATAGTTTCCTCTCCTCGAGATCCTTAATTTAATCACAACTGCAAAAATTCTTTTTGCCATAAAAAGTAACATTCACAGGTTACTTTTAGGACCTTTACACAGCTTAACCTACCATACTCCCCAGGGCAGAAGGCTTCCCTCTGCTTGGTGGGAACTCTGACACATACGCTCTGTACTTTCTCCTCAGCACAGAGGCTTCCCTCATTGACACTGAAGGTGAATTTGCAAAAAAGTAGGTGGTGGATGGAAAGGAGAGAAGTCATGGGAGTGATAGAAGCAGAGCATAGAGGTGGCGATCAGGGAATGGAATGGTTCCATACCTAACTAATGATGGAGGAACAACCCAGGACTTGGTGACTGCGGGGTTCTCTGTCCCTTCAAAACTAGCTGGTATTGCTTTTATGTTAAATAGATCCCTTTAGAAGGTACTGTAGAAGGGCTTGTGAATGGGGTGGCTCAGATTGGAATGGTGGGGAGCAAAGGTTCTTGCCATAACAGGGGATCAGTTCCTTTCCATCTCAGAGGCACTGAAAAACCACTTTCTTCCACGGGAAGTCGAGACTTCCTCAGGGACACCATCACTCCTGTGTACTTCCTTTTTGCTTTTCATTTTCTCCCTCAGTTTCATTTCCATCTTAGACTCCTCTTCCCTTCCTTATATTTTGACACTACTCCAGAAAAACATCCTGTTCCATAAGTGTCACATACGTGAACACACTGAACTTTAGCGGTGGGATTTTCTTATCCTGCACTCTGGTGCTGAGGGCAGGGCTGGAGAAGATGAAAAGTGAGCTTTTCTCTCAATGAATTCAGTGTCCACAAGGAGAGAAGAACAGGAAAGAGTGGACAGAGAAGTGTGAGTGCAAAATCATGAATTTAGAGGTTATTCAATGGTTATGTCATGATTGGTGATTATGTGCCAGGAGACTCCCTTAATCAGTCCTAGCTAAAGGAGGGAGATTGGCCAAGGCTAAAGTTGGAAGTGACCAGGAAGAAGCACTCACTCAGACTGGCCAAGCTAAGAGATGTTTGGCCATTTTTGTGGCTTGGACAGTGTTCATATCTTGTTTGCTTTCAGATATGATCCTAGAATGGTCTTGGTTTTGTCTTTTCTCATCACTGACATTGCTGTCCTATGGAAGTCTTGTGCTTGACAGGAGTAACACCAATGTTAGCTGACAGAGCCAAGCCAGCTATCAGTGAAAAAGGATGCTTTTCCCTTCTTCACTCTGTATAACAAACCCAACGTTAAGAGAAAGAAAACTCCAGCTTTAAATAAACTGGGTCTGCCTGACATTCCAGAGAAACAAAAGCAGTAGAGTTAACAAGTCCTCCAAGCTCCCAACAGCAGACATAAAATGCCTTTTGAAGACTAATTAAAACTTCATGTCAAGGCCATTTGAATGCAAGCGCAATGGAAACATTTTGAGTTTCATTTTTTATAGGTACAGTCTAGAGACACAAAGGCCCAGAATCTGACCTACTTTAAAACTGTGATAATCTTTGGGAGGATTATCTCCTAGAGACTAAATAACGTAATTTTAAATTCCATCAAAGTTGCTGCAGTTTTTTTTTTTTTTTTTTAGTAACAACACGCTTTCTATTTTCATGACCTTGAATATATTGGTTTTCATTCTCACCTATATTATTGCTGTTTTAGCAAACAAAAGCTTCTGGAAAAAACTATAGGATTCCCTGCCTCATATTATTCAAGAGAAAGTGAAATAATGAACTGTTGATGCTGGAAGGAAGATACCAGGGTCCCAATTAACGTCAAGATTATGAAAGTGTATTAGAAGCACAAAATCTGACCTGAGCTCTCCAGATTCTCTGCTTTAATCACACGGCCTGATGGTTCCTTCTCAACCCCTGGAAGTAGGCTCTGAGTGGGCAGAGACATTTTCTGTCTGGTTTAGGGCTGGATCCCTGTAATTAACACAGTGTTAGATGAATTACAGGAGCTCCGTAAATGAATAAATTACTTTTCTGAAACATATAGAAACATTTGTAGAAAGGCAATGGTTCGGATGTGAGGAATTTTAGATCCTGTTATTCAAATGTGGCCTGTGGGCCAGTGCCATCTGGGAGCTTATTAAAAAGGCAAGATGTCAAAGCTACACACAGAATTACTAAGGCAGTTAGTCCGCTTAGTGTTGCCATCACAGAATATTCAGGAAAAACAGCTTTATGAGGAGAGGCTCAGTCCATGGTCTTTTGGCTCTGCTGTTTCTGGGCCTGTGATGATGCAGAAATGAAGTGGGGAGGGCAGAGTGCAGCAGAGCTGGTTACCTTAAGGCAGTCAGGAAGGAGGGAAAAAGAAAGACAGAAGGACAGGAAGAGAGGCAGGGAAGGTTGAAAAGGAAGGGGCCAGGTCTCAGTATACTGTTTAGGGGACCAACACATGGTCTATGGACTGTAACAGCTTTTAACGATGTTCGCCAGTGATCAATAGCAAAACTAAAATTTGAAAAGTGCTGTTATAGACTTCATTTACATGTTTGGCAATCTTGGCTGCCTATCAGTGTGGGCAGCTTTTAAAATATATGAATACTTGCGTCCCATCCAGAATCGGATGGGTAGGCAGGATTGAGGACCACTCATGGCAGCTCCTATCTTGTGTGACCTTAGTGAGAATTTAACTGCTCTGTGCCTATTTTCTCATCTGTTAAATGGGAACTGGTAATGTCTTCTAGCCAGAAACCACTGGGAATACACTGTAATTAAACAAGGCTCTTTCAGTGGTTTGGTGCATGGCCTATCACAAGGAGCCATAGTGAATGTCACAAAGAGAAGATTGGATGGGGTTGTTACAGATTTGAACTTGTGTTCGATGATGGGAGAGAATTCAAAGAAGTGTGCTTTGGATTGGGTACAATATCCAAGTGACAGCAAGTCTACTATACCTCACTAATTTCTATCTAGGAAGTGAGAAAAAAAATCTGGAGAAAATCTATAATTGATAAAGTAGTAGTAGTCCATATCATTTGGTCATTTTCATGTCTTAAATTATGTTCTTGTTTAGTCAGTGTTCAGGCACAACTTCAAGTTTTCATCTTGTTCCAAGGTCACAGTATAGCCTTGTTTACTATTAGTTGTAAGACATTATGAGCAACTTGCAATAAATACAAAATGATTAATAAAATATCTTACATTATATACTAAGCTTTAGTATGCTAGTTGTACCATATGCTGACATCACATCTCCATTCAGACCAATATTTCCAGTATTCAAGAGTCACGTTTGGTCAGTAGCTACCATATTGGAAAACAACCACAGAGACGTTTTTGAAGATTAAATTAGGCAACAATTAAAGCCTGGTTCAATAAATTTTATCTACTATTATTGTCACTGATTCAATAAGTGTAGAAATGATAAAAACCTCATCTAGAGTAGTGCTGGAATGACTCTTCCAAAAGAAAGTCAAGGACTAGGTAATTCCTGGAAGAGTCCACAGCGAGTTTTGTGTTGCCAGGAAGAAATGGCTCTTCTAATGTGCAAAAGATCTAGCTCTCTATTTCCTATTATCTAGCTTTTATTTTACTCTTCATTTATACTTTGGGTTTTGTATATAAGGGAAATCATGGAATAATTAAGCTTGTGTGATTTACTTAGCATTATGGTCTCCAGGTGCATCCATTTTCCTATAAATGACTTGTTTTTCCTTCTTTATGTCAGAGTAGTGTTCCATTGGGTATAAATACATTGCATTTATTCATTCATTTGTTGATGGACAGATAGGTCACTTCCAAGATTTAGCTATTATGAATTGTACAACAATAACCATGTATAATTATAAGAGTATATATTTTTTCACAAGTCATAGATTTATTTTATTAAAATAAATATGGTCAGTATTCTGTGAACACTGAAGGCCATTCCATGGAAGGAGGCTCATGGTCTGTCCACTTCCTGCAATGGCATTTCTCCTGAGTTAGCTCTGTTGAGAAGAACTGATATTGCAGTTTAGCTGTTATAGAACCTGAGGCACTGGAATGCTCATACTGTGCTGATTGACATTAGACTTATAGCCCTGTTGAGCAATATATGTAGGAAAATATACTTGATCAAATTGTTTAACAGCTTTATAGCAAAGAATGATATTTAGAGTACATAGACTTCTTAAAGTTTATAGAAAGAAAAATAAATCCAGCAAAGATTTAGATACTAAGTTTTGATTATTTCTTTTTAAAATACATTTATTGTGTTTGGACTTTCCAACTAATTTTTCCATCAGACATCTCATGGTATAGACTGTATGTCTTCAATTTGTAAACTAAAGTGCTCAAAGACTTATGGCAAGCTAGTAACCATGGAAAGGTTAAATAGAACAATGTAGAAGAGTATTAGTAACAGAAGCACATGTTCATGCCTAGCATTAACTTGGATTTCTTTAGCTTTGTCAAGTATGAGGTTTTGAATAGGTTGCTGATAGAAGCTACTTATCAAATTTAAATAATTTCCTTCTATTCTTTGCTAACAAGTTTTTACTTTGAAAATTAATCTTAAATTTATTAAAAACTTTTAAAGAAACTCTCATATACTTTTTCTTCCTTAACATTTTAAACTAGTCATTTTCATCAGGTTTCTTAATTCTTGAATTATTGGCAAAATTGTTACTTTGTTCATATGGCATAGAAATTACTTCTTGAGGATTTCATAACCCTTCTTTACAAAATAATTGAAGGCTACTATATTTACTATAGCATAGATGTTTACTACATTTAAAAAATTTTTTTTTATAATTTTTATTTTGAAGAGAATAAAACCAAGCAAAATAAAACAGAATAAAGCCAATCAAAACTAAATAGTGTAAGTGGCACAGGATTTTAAAACAAGATAACAGGAAATCAACAACATTACCATAATTACCAGTGGTTAATTAAAAACACTCAAAACTTTAAAACAAGATAATAGGAAATCAACAATGGTTACCATAAGTACCAACGGTTACTTGCTGCCTTCAAAATACTGCCCATATCTTAAGACATAATAAAAATCAAACAAAACAGAACACAATAGAAACAATAAAAACAAAACAATGAATGCAACAAAGGACTTCAAAACAAGGTAATAGTAAATCCAAAATGGGTACCATAATATATCATGTTATCTTTGAAAAAGCTCCCCATGCCATTGGATATAATAAAATCAAACAAAACAAAACAATAACATTCAGTGAAATATGACAATGAAAATGATACAGGACTTCAAAACAAGACAATAGGGAATTAACAATGGTACATTTGCTATTCGTGGTCTCTTCTAGTTCCATATGAATTTTTAGATTGTTTTCTCTAGTACCGTGAGGTGTGCTATTGGTATTTTGATTGGGATTACATTAAATTTGTATACCAGTTTTGGAAGTATGGACACTTTTTTTTTTTTTTGGTACCAGGGATCAAATTCACAACCTCGCACTTGCCAGGTAAGTGCTTATTCCACTGAACTAAATGTCTGGCCCAGTATGGACATTTTTACCATACTGATTCTGCCTATACAGGAGTAGGGGATATTCTTTCCATTTTCTGATGTCTTCTTCCAATTTTTTAAAATAATTTTTATTTTAAAGAGAATAAAACCAAGCCAAATAAAACAGAATAAAGCCAATCAAAACAAAACAGTGTAAGTGACACAATACTTTAGAACAAGATAATAGGAAATCAACAACTGTTACCATATGCCTCTTGTTGTCTTCAAAATACTGCCTATACCTTAAGACATAGTAGAAATCAAACAAAACAGAACAGAGACCAATAGAACCAATAAAAACAAAACAATGAATGAAACCAAGGACTTCAAAACAAGATAATAGTAAATCCAAAATGTTACCATAATATATCTTGTTATCTTTGAAATAGCTGCCCATGCCATTGAATATAATGAAATCAAATAAGACAAAACAGAATAAAACCCAACCAAACAAAACAATGACAATGATACAGGACTTCAAAACAAGATAATAGGGAATTAACAATGGCTACCACCTTCAGGAAGTCCCCCATAGATGCTACATTGTGTACTGTTATCCTCTGAATAGATGATCAGACTACCAGCTTTAGGCCAGTAAAGTCAGTGAAACACTCAACACTATAAGCATTAAATTGCCTGTGTTTCTCTGATCACTTGGTTGCTTATGGTGTGTAGGGGGAAGCTTTGGTCTTTTTGCTTCCCAGCCCACGTGCTGAAAGGGGCTGGCATCTGGTTATCCCCACAGTGGCCCACACATGGCACCAGCTCACAGGGAGGGCTTGGTTTCTTGTTGGGTTCGTGATCTCCCCCACAGTCTGCAAATAGCCTCCATCTTCTTTTTCACAGTACTATAGGTTTTGTTGTAGAAGCCTTTCACTTTCTGTTAGGTTAATTCCTGAGTATTAAACAAGTTTTTTGATGCAATTGTGAATGGTATTGTTTTCCTAATGTTTTCCCCTGTGACATCATTTTTTTTTATTTCAAGAGGAAATAAAATGTGTAAAGGGTAGAGATAATACAGAATTTAAAAAAAAAGTAAGAAGTTACTAGTTGATAAATTATATATTGTCCTCTTAGAAATAGTTGCTCAAGTTATAAAATTAAAACAAACAAAGTAGATATTCAAACAGTGAGACTGTAAACAGCTACGTATGCATGAGTCACTACATGTGCTTCTATCCTTTCTGTATTAGAGGGAAAAACAAAACTTAGCAAGACAAAACAAACAAATTCCTATAAAGACATGAAATCAAAAAGTCATATAAAACCACAGTACAAGGTGATCTACAATGATTACTGTGTTGTCTCTTATTATCTTCAATAGAATTGTCTATATCATCAGGCATAAATGAATATAGCAGTATAGTTGAATATAGCAGTACATAACAATATTAGTAAAAATAAAACATTTTAGACAGTATAAAACTTCAAAGCAGGTAATAATCAAACCAGAGTGGATATTCTAGTGAATCTTGTCATCTTTAGTGCAGTTGCCTATACTCTCAGACTTGATACCATCAATCATAACAGCTTTGAATAAAATCTATCAATACAAAACAGCGATCTAACAAACCAGATTCGATTACAATCAGTCATGGTAAAACAGTGTAGGTCATACAGAGCTTTAGATTAAGTTAATAGGAAATTAAGGATGATTACCATACTATATCCTGTTATTTTCAGTATTACTATCTGTGCCCTCAAATCTAGTACAAGCAGAATGACTGGCACAGAATATAATACATCTAAGCAGAGTGGTGTGAGTAATGTGGGTTTTAAAATCTGGTGAAATATTAACAATATAGTGTATCAAGGCCATCTACATTAGAGATTCTAGCCATCCTTCTCTGCTACATTTCTGCTATGCTATTTTTCTGCCTTTGTTTGTCTACTTTCTCCTTCATTCTACTGCCTGCCCCATTCATTGAGACCTTTCTGCCACTGTTCTTAAAATCCTGGTATTTTTTCTCTCTAGAATGTCCTTCAGTATTCTCTGTAGGGTTGGATTGGTGGTCATAAACTCCCCCACTTCCTCTTTGTCATGGAAGCATCTTGTTTCTCCATTAATTTCTAGTGACAGTTATGCAGTAGCTGGAGGTTGTTTTCTTTCAGGGCTTGGAATACTTCACTCTAAGCTCTTCTTGATCTGATGGTCTGTGTCAAGAAGTCTGCAGTGACCTTGATGGGCTTTCCTTTATAGGTAATCTGTTTCTTTTCTCTGATGGCTTTTAATATTCTGTTTTTATATTGAATTTCTCATATCTTGATTATTATATGTCTGGGTGTAGCTCTGTTTTGATTGTAGGTGGCTGGAGTTCTGTATGCTTCACACAACCAATTGTCATTTTCTTTTCCCATGCTTGGGAAGTTTTCCTTAATTATTTCCGTGAATAGCCTTTGTAATTCATCTGTATGTATTCCTGCTCCTTTGTTCACATTTCTTATTCTTAAATTGTAGATTCTCTTGTCATCTTCTAGCCTTTGTATTGTTGCTGCCTGCTTTCTTGTTATTTTTAAGAGATCTTTCCTTTCATGATCACACATTGCAAACTTTTCTTCAAGTTTTGATAGTCTATCCTTAGTTTCTTTTTTTAAAATTTTATTTAAAGAGGGGGGAAGGAAAACAGAAAAAAGGGTAGAAACAATACAGAATTTCAAAAAAAATAAACAGTAAGAAATCACTATTTGATACATTACATATTGTCTTCTTGGATATAGTTGTTCAAGTTACAAAATTAAAGCATACAAAGAGGACATTCAAACAGTGAGGCTGCAAACAGTTCTGTTCATTGATCCAACAAAAACTTAGGAACATAGTTATCAATCCTACACACTTAAGTATACATACAGTTATCTCTTTTTTTATTTAAAGAGAAAAAAAACAGGAAAAAGGTAGAAATATTACAGAATTTCAAGAAAAAAAAGATAAACATTAAGAAATCACTAGTTGATACATTACATATTGTTCTTTTAGAAATAGTTATGCAAGTTACAGGATTAAAGCACACAAAGTGGACACTAAAGCAGTGAGAGTGCAAACAGATTTGTTCAACAATCATACATGAACCTAGAAATATGGTCATCAATCCCACACATCTAAACATACATACAGCTATATTTTTTATAACACTTCCTATTTCCTCTTTTTTTTTTACAATAGCAATTATACATTTTTAAAATTTTATTTAAACAGAAAAAAATGTAGCAACAATACAGAATTCTAAAAGAAAGAAAGAAGAAGGAGAATGAGAAAAAGCCCCACTAAGAAATCAGTAACTTATAAATTACGTACTGTCATCCTGGATGTAGTTGTTCATATTCAAACAGTCAAGACTACAATCAGTTCTGCTCAAAGATCCAACAAAGATTCAGTAATATGGTCATCTATTATACACACTCAAACATACATGTAGTTGTATCCCTTAGAGCACTTTCTTTTCCTCTCTTTTTTACAATAGCAATTACATATTTTGGTTTTATTACTCTTGTAGTTCTTATTTACTTTTTATGCTAGAGACACAATGTGATATTTATAAATATGATTATTTGTTTCACTAATGAGGATAGTCTCAAGTTGTCTCCATTTGCCTATGATTGCCTCAAGGTCATCCTTTTTTATAGCTGAGTAATATTCCATTATATAAAAATGACACATCTTTTTCATCCACTCTGCAGTTGATGGGCATCTTGGTTGTTTCTAGGATTTAGCTATCGCAAATTGTGCAGCTATGAACATGAGTGCACATATATCACTGTGATATGAACTTCTCAGTTCTTTGGGGAAAATAGCCAGGAGGGGGATAGCTGGATTGAATGGGGCTTCCAATCCTAGTCTTCTGAGAATTCTCCATATGGATTTCCATAACGGTTGCACCAGTCTACATTCCCACCAACAGTGGAGCAGTGTTCCTTTTTCCCTGCAGCCTCGCCAACATTTGTTATCAGTTGATTTCTTGATGGCAGCTATTCTTTCCAGAGTAAGGTGGAATCTCAATGCTGTTTTAATTTGCATTTCTCGAATGACCAGTGATGGTGAATATTTCTTCATGTATTTATTTGCCATTTATATATCTTTCTCTGATAACTGTGTTCATCTCAGATGCCCATTTTTGGAGAGGGTCTTTGAATTTGGGGAGATTAATGTTTTTCAATTCTTTATATATTCTGGACACAAGTCCTTTGTCTGAGGGGTTGCTGGTTAAAATTTTTTCGCACTCTGTTGGTTTTCTTTTCACTCTGTTGGTGATTTCCTTTGAAGTGCAGAAACTTTTCAATAATGTGAGATCCCATTTGTTGATTCTTTGAAGTGTTTCCCATGCAGTTTGCATTTGGTTCATGAATTCTCTGCCTACCCCTATGTCTCCAAAACTTCTACCTACCTTGTCTTCTAGTAGATTTAGTGTTTGTGTTTTAATATTTAGGTCTTTGATCCATTTAGACTTTAGTTTTGTGCATGGTGATATGCATGGATCTAGTTTCAGTCTTCAGCATGTAGAGAGCCAATTTTTCCAAAACCATTTATTAAAGAGACTATTCTTCCAATGGACATATTTAGCCCCTTTGTCAGGTATCAGGTGGCTGAGTGTCTTTGTAGTTGTGCTTGCATCTTCTAATCTGTTCCATTGATCCTAAGGTGTATTTCTTTGCCAGAACCAAGCTGATTTTATCACTGTGGTTTTATAGTACTGTTTCAAGTCAGGAATTGAGATGCCTCCTGCCTTGCTTTTGTTGCCTAGAATTGCCTTTGCTATTCTAGGTTTCTTCTGTTTCCAAATGAATTTTAGTAGTGTGTTCTCTAGATCTGTGAGGTATGTCAATGGTATTTTGATTGGGATTGCATTAAATCTGTATAACAGTTTTGGGAGTATAGCCATTTTCACAATGTTGGTTCTTCCTA
>PVLA01009624.1:0-73103 GCA_004027455.1 Hydrochoerus hydrochaeris | reverse complement strand
TTTTCCTATGTTCTATTTTAAAGTTTATTATTTATCAGTACCTAAGAGATTGTAGCTTTCAAAACTCACCATCCTGGCTAATACCTGATGTTGGTGCTCCTGCCTGGGTGCCTTTCTCATCTTCCAGCACCTTGCTCACTCTTTAGTCATCCCTCCTAGTACATGCTCATCTTCAAGAATACTGAACCAGAGATGAGACTGAGTGCCACCCACTCCCCTTTTCTCCTGTGCTCCAAATAAAACTCTCATTTATCTCCAACTCAGTACCTTAAAATTGTCTGTGCATTTGCTTCTCTCAGAAAACTAAAGACTTCTAAATGGCAGAGCCTGGGGACTTAAAATAACTGGTACATACCAGGGAGATAAAAAGTGTTTATTAAATCAAATGAAAATATGTTCTACTGAAGTTCCTGACATACCTTTCTCATACTTATAGTACCCACAGTTCTTAAACATATTTTGAGCTCAAGGGATGCACCTAGGCTGGCAGCCTAATACATATTAGACTCTTTAGTTAAGCCTCAACTTTTTATTGTTTTTAAACTAAGCAGGTAGGTCTAGTTCTTTTCACAAATTTCTTTTCTTTTTAACTGCAAACAAGATATTGGGGGCTAATGTCTAAATCATTTCAAGAGAACATGCAGTAGTTATTTCTTAACTGAATTATCATCTGTAAATTGAACCCAACCATGGGTCTCCAGGAAATATCATTTTGCAATTGCTTTTATTTCTTTTTTTCTGGTTCATTTTAGAAAGCGAGTCTGAGCCTTGCCGCATTGCAGACTTTGTGCAGAGCTGATGGGCTAAGCTTGAGGACTTTAACAACCTGGAAAGTGTATTTTCTCAAATTTTTAAAGAAATATTTTTTAAAAATTTATTTTGAAGGTAGTAAAATGCAACAGAACAAGACAGAACAAAGCCAATTAAGACAGTGCAGGGAAATTGGTACTGAACTTCACAGCAAACGATACCAAGATAACAGTAATAGATACTATAGTATATCTCATTATCTTTACAATAGTTGTCCAATCAGGTAGAGTAAAATCAAACAAAAAAACAGAACATTATAAAATCCATCAAAACAGAATATTGAATAGAATGAAACAATCAGAACAAAGCAGAACAGTGAAAACAATATTTGCCTTCAAAGAGAAGATAGAAGGAAATCCCTTAAACTTGCTATATTGCATATGGTCATCCTCCCAAGAGATGCTCAGACCTCTGGCCCCCAGTTGCTAATGGGGGGAAGGGACAGGGGATGGGATGTTCGATTCTCAGCCCATGCACTGGTAGGCTCCTGGGAGACACTGACTGGTTCTCTTCCTGGCTTGCCCACCACTCACTCATGCTCCGCTGCTTACCAGGAAAGAGAGTGTTTTGCTTTCTTGCTCAGTGCCCTAAGTTCCAACATGGCTGGATCTTGGGAGACGCTGACTGGTTATCTTCCTGGCTCACCCTCAAAGGACATTTTCATATCATTTAAGTGTAGTAATAAGCACAAGGGTGCTAGGGATTGAATTTTAGAGATCACTTAGCAGGTGACCTAAAGTTGTCATGCTATCCTTAATGTGAAAGATTGTTGAAAAATCCGTGTTTTTCTCTTACAAAAGTATACTTTTTGCTAAATATGGTACTGCAGGGAATAAATTTTGTATAGTCTACACTGTGGATATATATATATAAGATGTTTTTCCTATGCAACCTAGAAGGCTTATCTTTTTGCTGATCTACTTGTATACTTTTAATTGGTTTCTTAATATGTGTAAACTTATAACAAGTAATGATTGCACATCAGAGTATGTGTGGATACTGTGTATGTGTGGATCCAGTAAGTATGGGCTGTTGACAATGCAATGTTCCTGTTTCTCTCATTGCAATGAGTCAAAAAGTACTACAGATAGAAGACTTCTTTCTACTCTAGTTGTGTACCCTTTAGAAAAGCTAGCTAGTCTCTGGGCCTCAGTTTTATCATATGTAAAATTGCAGCAATTGAAATTATGCCTGCATGTTTAAGTAACAACCAGATTTTGCATTTTGTATAAAAATGTTAAAAGTTTTTAATGCTTGGATGATGAATTCTGGATCACTTCTTTTCTCCTTTTGTTTTTCTATCTTTTCTGATTTTTAAAATTACTTTTTACTGGCTTATTCAAGAAGATAATGCAATAATATACAGAATTACATTGTTTATCTGGAGATATTTAACTAATCTTATTTAAATATCCAGTGTAGGTACTGTGGCATCAAGTGTGATCACATGAAGTATCTCATTTAATTATTCCATGCATCCTTGAGGTTAGAAATCATTATCCCTCTTGGAATGAGGAACCTAAGGCTTAGAGAAGTAAATTAACTTTCCTGTTGCAAATAGTCCATTGTAGAATCAGGATGCTAAGCTCTATGTATGCATTTATAGTAGACTGCTCTGCTTCTGCCTAAAGCATTTTAAGAAAATTACAATTCCTTATACATTTTAAAATAAAACATATGAGTAACTGAGGAATAAAAAAGACTTGCTTAATATGATTAGCTGGACTATTAAGGACAATGCTAAAAGATGCTGTGACTGAAATACTTTAGCATATTTTCTGTTTTCTATTAGTTAATTTTTTTAAAAAATTACTAGTGTCATACCTAGCTGAAAGTATATTTTGCCATCTGTTTTTAAAAATTTCCATCTTTCTTTTGCAATCAAATGTTGTATGCAGGTCTCATCCCTAGTGGTACATGCTGTGCTATGAGCCACCAAACCACCATCAATCCTGCTTTTCTTCTAGCTGTTACCTAGCATCAGTAACAGATTTTGAGCAAAACTCTGCAGACTTGGCCTACTACCAACCAATTCATGCTGCCTGACTTTAATTGCTTCTTAATCCTTTCATTAATCTCTTGTTGATCCTCTAACAGTCTACATGAGAGCTATTATAAACCTTCCCTTACTTCCAATTTGTGCTCTCATTCTTGTCTCTAATTTTTAAGTGGACAACTTCCTCTGTTTATCAAGAAATTAAAAAATATTCTTTTGTAATTTTCTTTAACAACCTGAGGGTAAAATTCATCTTTTTCTATAGCTAGCCTTTGACTTGAGCCCAAGATATCATGCCTTTATCATCTCTCTTTCCTTGTTTTTTTTCTCTCCATTCATTGAAACATACATTCTTTGACCCTCTACTCTGTATTGCCCAATTTTCATTAAACATCATTTCTTTCTTTATGTTCCAAAAAATGTTATTATCTATATTCAATATTTGCAATGTATCAGCTTTCCTATTGCTGAGACACAATGCCCAACACCTACAACTTGAAGAAGAGGCTTAATTTGGCTCAGAGTTTTAGGAGTTTTAGTTCAGACTCCAAGGGAAAAAAATCTTGGAGGAGGAGGTTGGTGGAATGAAGATGCTTACTTCATGATGTTAGGAAGCAGAGCAGAAATCAATGCCAAAAAGGAGGGGGCCAAATAATATACATGGTTCCCAAAGTCACACCGCCTTGCCATAGAAATGTACTTTATGAATCCCCTAGGCAACTCCAATCAAGTTGACAAAATCAAGATTAATTACCACATATAACTTTGCACCCACCTTCTGCTTGCAATTCCTTATGGTATTTATTTTGTTCAGTACTCTACATAAGCCACATTCTCAGAGAATTAGGCATGGTGGTATACACCTGAAATCCTCACCATCTTGGAGGTTGAGGCAGGAGTATCACAAATTTGAGCCCAGTCTGGGCAATTTAACTTAAAAAGATTCTGTTTCAAAACAAAGCAAAACAAACAAACAAAACAAAACATCTTTTAAAAAGGGCTGAGGATATTGTCAGTGGCCCTGGATTCAATCCCAAGTACCACAAAAACAAAACAAAAGACCTCAAAGAACATTTCCTGTTTTGCAAAGAAATACAATGACCCTGTAGATCTTACTGTTTTTGACAACTCTTAAGCACTTAGCTTCATTGTTAATTCCTTTTGTCACTATTTTTTCCTTCATTCCCAAGATGATTTGTGACTTTTCTTCCCAACTTCTCTGTTTTTCCATTGGACAATATTTCATGTCATAATGAACAATTTGACAACAAATGTATCTTTCTAAATTTTTAAGTTAGTTCTGCTATTAGTTAGTGCCCTCAATTCACTCTATCTCAAAACAATTTTGATCCCTTGCTCTATTTTTCTTTTTTTATGGTAGAAGAGTAATGACCCCAATGCCTTATTTTCTTTAGTTTCTCTTTGTCTGAATCCAACCAACACTTGTCTGATTGTATTAGTTTTCTATACAACATAACAAACTGCCATATAGTTAGCAGTTTAAACGATGTACACTTATTTCTCCACCTTTTATCTGGACTAGGTACAGCATAACTGGACCACGTTCTTGTAGTCTCATAATGCTGTACTAAACACGCTGGTTAGGTATGAGGTCTCATCTGACAGCTCAACTAGAGAATGATCCACTTCTCAGCTTCCACAGGTGGTTGACAGAATTCATTTTGTTTCCTTAGCTTTAGAACTAATATTTGACTTGCTTCTCAAGGCTGGTGTGAGAATGAATTTTCAGATCTATCTATCTAATACCTATATCTATCTTCAATCATATCTATTAATTCAGAGAGTGATACTCAATAATCCTTACCATATTTTATTGACCAAAAGCAATTCATAGGTCCTGCCCAAACTCAAGAAATGTAAAAAGCATGTCTCCAGGGACTGCCTTAGAATTTTGCCTACCACGCTACTGTTTCTGAAAGATACAAGGGACAGCAGTCCCTTTTATACATGCTATAGGTGTAATTTTGTAACCAAATTCAATAAATAAAATGCTCACAACTTGAGTTAGCTTATTATTAGGATCTTAGGTAGGGAGTAAAACTGAATTTTGAAAACCAGATGAAAAAAGTAGGGGATGAGAATGGCTGAAAGAAGAGCAACTGTAAACATCTTCCTGCAGTGCTTAAACTTGGTCAAGGACCAGGAGTGTTATTATTGTTGATGTTGTTTGATTGTTTGTAAAATAAAAATTCTACCAACAAAACTTTTGTAAAACTGAAAAACAAAGCAAATCAAAAAATGTCAAAAATTTACCGGATACTGGTGTGTGTCTGATTTCTTTATGTTATTTGGAACATACATAAAATTACCCTGAAAAATTGTTACAGGAATTACTAAGTGGTTATTTCGAATGTCTGTACTTATCTCACTGTAGACAAATGTCAGTCTGGAGTCCTGTGTTGTTTATAGTCTACACTTCAGCATAACTGATCTAATTGACTTCCACAGCAAAAATTCACTAAGTACATAATGATAATTCCTCTCTCTAAATGCAACTCCAGATCTCTTTTCTAAGCTTTTTGTTCATTTATTCACAAATACATTGTGAGACTCTATTATTGATCAGACAATATGTAGGACTAAATAAAATGCTAGTTGAATTGATGACTTCTTTTTTGCATATTTTAACTTCACAATTCAAATGATTTCAAACACATTGTTAAAGAGTGAGCACACTACCTTCTAACTAGCTATGTCTCCCCATCATCCAGTTTAATGTAAGACACTTCTACCCACCAGTTACAAAAGTCAGAATTTTACTTATTCATTCCAATTACTCACTCATTTTGTTTCCAAAATATCAATTATATTTGCATGCATCTCTACTACTACTACATTAATTCAAGCAACCACTTCTTGCTGAACTACTGCTCCTGTTTAGTGACATTATTTCTTGCTCCTCTACAGTTAACCATCATGGTACCTTTAGGGGTATCACTCTAAATTTTAAAACCCACTATGTCACTGCCTTGCTTGTTAGGAAACTCAATGTTTCCTAACAATGATCTTGAAAACTGCCCAACAATATACAGTGTATAAGTTTTGTTTATAGACTAATTCCCTCTTTTTCTTTTCTTCATTTCCATTCTGAAGTTGTGCTATAGCCATACAGAATTATGTATATTTCCTAGAATTTACCACATTCTCTCATTTTAGGGTCATGTTTGCTGCTTCTCCACTTTATACATCATTCCCCTAATTCTGTATCATAGAATGCTCTGTGAAATAGAATGGCCCTCCTTCAGGACCAAAGGACAACCACAAAGTAACATTTTAAAAGGTAGTACCCAAAGCTGTTTAAGAAGGAAAAGGACAAAGTTTTGAAGGTGGAACTAGAGAGACCTCAGACTGAGGAGCTCTCAGGTCCCTGCCCCTCAACCCCAGAGAATCCATGATAATAGTAGATGTGAGAGAAAAGCCAGTTTGATTCCTGAGAGACTCTGGAGTGGAAGTTTCTATGGTTACCCAGCCTGTGGTGCCAACCATCAAGTGAAAAGCACACATCCAATGGGACACCAAGGAGACCTCTACCTATTCATTCTGTGTACCTAGGCAGGTTCAATTAAGATGACAATTGTTTAGCCACCCTTCTTGGTGCCTGCCTGTCCCTTTTCTCTCCTGAGTGGAAGCCACCTACAAAAATTACAAGCTCAAATGTCTTCTACCCCACAAGGAGCCACCTTCTCAGTGAAGGAACCTGCCTTGGCCCACTTGCTTACTGTAATCCAACCCATGAGGGTAGCTGTGCTATAAACTGTGTGGCTGTCCAAGCCAGAGGGGAGACTCACTTGAGGCTACAGGCAACCATGCTTTGGACCTGGCAGCCAAGTAGGCAGCACATCTGGACATCCTCAAATTTGAAAAGGTGCTCATGGAGCCAAACTTAAAACCCCCACTTATTGTGAGGCTGAACTCAAATGGGCCAAATCAGAGGGAGCCACAGACCACAGTGACTGGGAAAGGATGCCAACAAGGATTATATTCCTCCCTGAGGCCCAAGGATGGTTTGTAATTAATGAGTTGCATGCCTGGACACACTTGGAAAAGACTACCATGGAAGAATTGCTTTGTCAACGTTTTTACATCCCTAGGCTTTGGATGCTATGTTCCTCAGTGGCTGAACATTGTGGAACTTGTGCCTGCATAAATCCTATATAGCAGCCACATCACTAGCCTTGTGTGTGAAGACAAAGAATCACCTCATTTGAAGACACTGAGGTTGAATTTACTGAGATCCAGATGATCATGGGAAACAGGAAATATTTGTTAGCCCTGATCTGCACCTACTCAGACTGGCTGGATAGCCTCCCCACTAAGATTGAGATCTTTAGGCAGATGACAAGGGCCCTCTTGGAGCTGATGGTCCCCTGATATGTTCTCCCTATGATGAATGAGTTAAATAAGGGGCCAGCACTTGTGGATAGAGCAGTTCAGGGATTAACCTCAGTTTTGAGGCTAACACAAAAGCTCCACATGGCCTGTCAGCCTCAGAGCTTTATCCAGATGGAAAGAGAAAATCACATCCTCAAGTCCAGTCTGGCTGAGCAGCCAAGAGACTGGAGCCACATGAGTGACTGTGTTGCCAATGGCCTTCCTCCATTCTTTACATGGCATATCAAGATAATCTCACTCTGCCTGTATTGGAGGGATTGCTAGAGACTGGGTCACTTGACTTCCATCAGCAGATGAAGTCTCTCCATTGAACCCTGGAGAACATGAACAAATTGTTTTGGAATGCCATCCCATTCCTATGCATACCCCTGTGCACCCTTTAAAACCAGAAGACCAGGTTCTGGTTCAGTTAGAACTCTCCAACCTAAATGGGAGGGACCATATAATGCTGTACTAACCATACCCACCACTCTGAAAGTTGCAGTTCTAGTTTGTGAGTCTGTCATTCCAGGACCGAGGGATGGATCAAGACAGAACCAATATTATCCAATGAACTGGACCCACCAAACATCAATACATCACCCCTATCTGCTGATAACACGAACTGCACAAGAAGAAGGCTCCATCAACATCAAACTGACTGTCCATGTCACCTTCTTGCTCCTCACTGGGTTCTTGGTCAAGTTAGCTACTACTGAACTGGCCTACAAGATCACAGTAACTTAGACACTGGGGTAAAAATCATTAACAAGACTGTTTGACCAGGATATTTGATCCCTCTCAAGATCAAGGTAGATGTATGCAAGATGTGGCTCCCAAATATTTTTTGTTTAGCCAAACAAAGATCAAGACATTTTCCTGAACTATGAGGGTCTAACAGAAAGTTGGTGGGATGAGATAAACATGGTTGGGGTTTATTTTTGCCTAGGGCTGTAGCTCAATAAGAGATTACAATTGCCCCTGTTGGGGTTAAAAACCATTGCATATGTGTATGGGAAATCCTGAATCAATGAGGATGACAATATCATGGAAAAAAGTATCTTTCCCCTGAGCTGGGGAAAATAGGGATTCTGCCATCAGCTAAGGTTAATTTCTAAAAACCCAGAAAAGAAATAGTGGCTCATGGGAAAGACATGGGGAATTAAGTTTGTTGCCACCAAATTAGACCTAGGTATATTTTTCAACATTTGTAAGGTCATTCAGACCTCTATTGAGACTCCATTGACAAACAACCTAGAGTTACATAGAAGGCTGCCAGGCCCCAACCCTGGTACAGGTTCCCAAATACCACCTTTCACACCACTGAGAATACATGACCTTTTGGATAAAACTTTATCTGTCCTAAACTATGCTAGACCTGATTTGGCCCAAGACTATTAGCTTTGTATTAGGCTCAACCATCCTTCTATGAGGGTCTGTCCTGAGCTTAGAGAACCATTATCCTCACAGACAGTTGCTCCAACAGGGAAACAACTCATCCCTTCTATCTTAATAAATAACATATATGATAATGGGATTTGTATAAGTAAAATGGCCAATGCACAATAATTCCATGCAACATAGCCCTCCCTGTCACTCAAGCCATGAGGGCCCCAAATGGGAATTGGTTTCTTTGCCAACAAGGTCTTAAATATCTCAACCCAGGGACCATCCTAACATAACTTTGTCGTTTGCTTATACTCCTGCAAATATCCACCCTGTGGGAGATGAGAGACAACAGCTCCTTGCCATCTAGTCAGGCCAGCAACAAAAGACACCATCAGTTCTTCTCTGTTTTTTGGGTACAGCCCTTATGAGAACTACAGCTCTAAGCATGGGACTAATGGTCTAGACTGAGACCAGGCTTCAAGGATTCCAAAGTATATCACAAACCATTGAGGAAGACTTGCCAGGGTTACAATATGAAGTTCAACAGCTACATGATCAGGCTAATTCTTTAGTTGAGGTCATTTTCCAAAACAGAAGAGTACTAAACCTCTTCTTCATAGAATAAGGACTTTGTGCTGCCCAGGAAGAAGAATGTTGTTTCTATGCAAACAATTCAGGAATTATCAGGGACACCTTAGCTAAGATCCAAGAAAACAAACCAAAGATTGCCAAAATTCCCAGGGTTGATACACTCAGATATACATTTGGAATCCCTGGCTGATTTCATTGCTAACTAGCTTGGCAGGGCCATTGCTGGTAGGACTGGACCTCCTCCTTTTAGCCCCTTGTTTAATGAAATGGGTACTAAATAGAATACATAGAAGTCTGGACCAAGTGCAGCTTTTAATTCTGACTGAAAATCCCACATATAGATCAGTTTAGGACACTCCTAGACACCCTATGTTAGGAGAATGTCCTAGACAGGGAAATGAAATGGGAATGAGTCAGACTAATGCCATCTTAGGTCTTGGATGACATCTTAGCTATAAAAATGGTGTAAGATCCTATTCTCACAATTGTTTCCTGCAGAAATAGCCTTGTAGGCCAAATTGAAAAACCTCACTGTTGTTTCATCCTGAGCTGTTGTAAGATGATTGGTTACATCTTGCCCTACATCTTTGACAGAAAATACTCTCTGTGCCAGCTATATTTCAGGCCAGTGAGACAATATATCCTTGACCATTTCTCCCTGGTACTAAAACTGTATATAAACCTAACTCAGCTGCCCCTTGGGCTCAGTGTCCCAGTAGTTTGCTAGATGCTGTCTTACATCTAAAAAAGCTTGCCTGTACCTTCTCTCTGCCTCCAGAGATGATTTCTCAAGTTTCCCTCTTTGCTATAACACAACAATTAAAAATACTGAGCATATATTATTTAATTATCATTCTATGAGTTGGATGAAGAGTTCTGATGACCCAAATCTAGTACAGTTGATCTTAGTCAGGCTCACTCACACATTTCTGGGAATCTTGTAGATCAACAGAAAGCTACCTGGCCTAGGACAAGCTTATTCATGTCTACTTAGATAGTGATTGTTTCTTGGCATCATGGAAGTGATTAGGTTGTGTACATGTCATCATCTGGCCATTTAACCTAGGCTTGTTCACATATTAGTGGCAAAAGAATTAAAAAGAAAGAGCAAAAGAATTAAAAGCCTTAGGAGATACTAAGACACAGATTTTTTTCTGTTGCTTCCTACTGGTTAAAGCCAATTATAAGGGCAATACAAATTTAAGGAGGAGGGAGATAGTTTCTACTTTTGGAAAGGGAGGATTTTGTCATATTACAAAGCACGTGAATAAAGAGTGCATTAGTAAGCTTTTTGTCACTTAACCAAATACATGATCTATACAATTTATAAAAGGGAAGGTTTCCTTTTGTTTATGATTTCAGGATACTCAGCCCATGATCTGCTGGCCTAAAGGCAGGAATGTCATGGTGGAAGGGTTTGGCAGAGCAAACCTGCTTAGTTCATGACTTTCAGGAAACAGATCAGGCAATGGGACCAGACATAGGACTCCAGATCATGTCTTTATGACCCATCAGACATACTCAAAAGTTTACTGTACTAATCCATTAGGAGCATCTAAGTCAATCAAGCAGATGACTAAGTATAACTGTCGCAGAGGGCTAGGAATTGAGATCATTTTGTCAATCAACCTGTCACAATTTTCTTTGCAAGCTTAGTATGTGATATAGTGTTTATATACAGATTTGTGCTTGTAAATTATTTTACACAATTTATGATGGCCATATATATTGTATAATTTATTGGAATATATAAAACTAAAATATAAACCCATAGATTTTATAAACTCTTTGAGAAAAGGGAACATGCCTTATTCATCTCTATCTCCCATAGCACATAGCAGAGCATACTGAATTGTGGAGACTCAAAATAATTGCTGAGTCAATTACATCAACCTGTAATAAAGAGCACACAGAGTATCGCATTTGGATGTCCTTTCTCCCCCACCTAGCTTAAAGGGAACACAAAAATCCTTAGTCAATTTTCCAAGTAATTTCCGAATATCATTTGGAAAGGTAATACACCTTCCTACTTGATGAAGAGCTAGAGCTGAACCATATTAAATTTATGTGACTTGCTAACAGTTATCAAATTGCTTCTAGGGAAGACACAATATTGATTTCTTCAGATCACTATAGTATTAGCCCCAAACCAACAAAAACAAAACTGTACTAAAAACAAAATTAAACTAAAAAAAGAATCAGAGAAGCCAGAATTCCTATCCTATATTGTAGACAGTTGAAAACAGGCAAATCACAAGGCTCATCACACACAGTCTGCTCCCACACCCCATGGTTGTCACTTTTATTCATCAAACATTTTTTCTTAGTTGAACCAATGTAATGATGTTAATAAATCATTACATTGGCATCTCAGCAACTCCTGCACATTTATAACTATGTAGAGTAAAGCCATAGTTTAAAAAAGTAGTACAGGTAGGCTACAAAGACAAGCACACAATTTGAGATAGGTTATTGAAAAAAAAAACAAAACCTAAAACCTCTGACATTAATCCAGACACTTTTGTTCTCACCTCCCTCAGGGATACATTATATGAATGTATGTACCATGAGAAAAGATAAGGGGGAAAAAGAAGAGAAAAAGAATAAAATCTTCTTAGAGATATTTTTTTCTTTGCAAATGTATTTCTGACAACTTTTCAGAGTTGGAAAGAAATGAAACAGATCCACTTTTTTTTTTGAAAATAACTTTAGAAAAATTGGACAGGAGAATGATTCTCAGATTTTAATCTACTGAAGAACATTCTGTTTTCTTTAGGAGATACTATATTTCATTTCATCATATGCTGTTTTCTTTACAAAGGAAGATTGGAATTATGTAAATTAAATTTGAATTTTAAGGCCTTGTTTTAAATGAAATCAACATCGAGGTATACTGAAAAAGGAGAGAAGAATCTGTATCATAGTGTAATTATTACAAGTTATAAATTCAATCAGAATAATCTATAGCATAAAAGGAACAAAATGATAATATTGATGTAAACTATTATATCCATAAAAATTTTTTCTTTTTTTTTTTTTTTTAATAACAGGAGCAGTCAGGTTTAGGTTTTACCACCTCAAATTTGTATTTTACTCCAGCAATGCAGATCTTATTACATTAGGCAAACACTATTCATGAGAACAGTGGATCATGTAAATACCTTTAATATTATTCATGAATTTTACTCCCACAGTAGGTTGGAAATATGCTACAGATATTCTCTTATGAAGGACCTTATTTAGCTTCTGATATTGTATTTCTGCATTTTCATTGTAATTTAAAGAGGCTTTGATTTATTTCTCTCTACAGATTTTGTATTCTTTTGTCCCTATCTTTTGCTCCAGTTTTCTTAACCATATTTCTCATTTTTATTCACTTCCTACTTTTTCTCTTTGGCCTTACAAACTTCTTGGCACCAATTCATGTTAGCAGTCAGGATTGTAAGCTGAAGTTAATAAGTTTAGCTTTGGATATAGATACTTGTGGGTGTGTGTATATTTTTAATCAGTACATAGTTTATGACTATTGCACAATTGTTATCCACTGGCAGAAATGAGACCATCAAATGCTTGTGGTAAAGGACAGTTTTGCCAAATAGTACTGTTTGTATTACATGACACTTTTTGGGCACATTTTAATGGCAGAAGCATGAAAGTAAATATGAAATTACAAATCTTTTTTATACTTCAAATATTAACATATGAACTAGTCTTTATAAGTGATATATCTGGTTTGTTTATTTATTTATATTTTTATTTATTTATTTATTTATTTGGAATTGAACTCACAACCTCATGCTTTCCAGGCAAGTGCTCTACTGCTGGTTTATATATTTGGACCTTATCTTGTTTAATAAACTAATTTTTTTGTAATTTTTTATTTTAAAGAGAATAAAACCAAGAAAAATAAAACAGAATAAAGCCAATCAAAACAAAACAGTGCAATTGATACAGGATTGAGAACAAGATAATAGGAAATTAACAATGGTTAGCATAATGCCTCTTGTTATTTTCGAAACAGCTGCCTATAACTTCAGTCACAGTAAAAGGAGAACAGACAGACTAGAACTAATCAAAACAATGAGTGCAATAAAGGATTTCAAAACAAGATAATAGTAAATCCAAAATAGCTACCATAATATATCTTGTTATATATTATGAAATAGCTCCCCATGCCATTGGATATAATAAAATCAAACAAGACAAAACAGAATAAAATCCAACAGCAACAACAACAAAAAAACAATGAAAATGATACAGAACTTCAAAACAATATAATAGGGAATTAATAATGGCTACCTTCAGGAGGAGATGCCCCAGAGATGCTATACTGCTTACTGTTATTCTCTGAATAGATGATCAGACTACCAGCTTTAGTTCTGCAAAGTCAGTGAAACACTAAACACTGTAAAAATTAAGTTTCATTTATTATTATTATTATTATTATTATTATTATTATTATTATTATTAAGTTGCATTTTACTGCATAAGCTATCATGACAGCCTGTGTTTCTCCACATCAGCCAGTTACTTACGGGGCAGAAGGGGAACTCTTCTTGTCTCTCAGCCCATGCACTGGAACAGGTTCGCATCTGGTTTTCCCCCTAGTGTCCTTCATATGGTGCTGACTCACAAGGGAGGCTTGGCTTCTTGTTGGCTTCTTGTTCTCCTTTCCTACAGTCTACAAATGGTGCCAACTCATGGGAAAAGGCTGGTGTCTGGTTCTTCTCCCAATGGACCTGCTCATGGTGCCAACTTGCAGGGAGGGCTAATAAACTAATATTGAGTAATGCTGAGCATTCTTAGGAAATCAGATCATAAATTGGGATAAAAAATATCTTAAATGATTAGAAAGTTACCGGTTAGTTTTCCATAGTTGCATTTGTTCATTCATTTATGGAGCATCAGTGATGTTTCATTTGATTCCAGTCACTGGGGTTACAGCAGTGAACACATTTAAAAAAAAATACTTTGACATGATAGATGCTAGGATAAAAGTAAATCAAGAGAAAAACATACAATAGCAAGTTTTATTTTAGTTTTGTCACAGTTCTGTATAAAGTAAAGGAGCAAATGAGTGACTCTCTGGAGAAAAAAGTGCACTTCACATAGATGTGTGCTTAATATATTCAAGGAGAGGGAAAACCAGTTTATATGGAGAGAACAAGTGAAGGGAGAATCCCAAAGTTATGAGACTGACAGGTGTGTGTGTAGGGCATAGACCTCTGTAGAGGAGTTCACATTTACCTGGCAACAAATACATACCACCCATAACTTCATCTCAGGGTTTAAGAGGATTCAGTCCATGGCTGGTAGGCTCCAAGGAGGACAATCAATGGCAGAAAAATATTACAGAGCAAACTGCTTTGTTCATGGCAGCAGGGAAACAGTGGAGGAGCAGTGTCAGTGAGGAAGGAATCGGGTCATATCTCTATGATCCACCCAGACACAGCCAGAAATATGCTTTCCTAATATTCTAAGCAGCTTCCCACATGACCAAGTTGGCAAGAAGACTTAACCATTATGGTTCAACCTTTTACTCAATAACATGTGAAGTCATTGGAGGGTTTTGAGCAGAAAACAAAGGGTAAAATTTAATGGGATTTAAAAGAAAATCTTAGTCATTTTTCACTGCATCATTCAGCCGTGTCAGCTATAATCACATTGTTATACAACAAATTTTCAGTGCCTTTTTTACCTTGAAAAACTGGAACTATACACATATTGAGCTCCCTGTTTCTTCTTCTTCTTCAGCACTTCATAATTACCATTTAGGCTGGGGATTTAGCTCAGTGACATAAGCATCTGCCTTGTAAGCATGTAGTTGTGAGTTCGATCCCTGGTACCGATAAAAACTTAAAAAAAACCCACCATAATTACCATTTATTCTACTTTTTCTATTTCAATATGTTTGATAATGTTAGATTTCTCTTATAAATGAAATCAAACAGTTCTTCTCTTTTTGTGACTGTCTTATCTTTGCAATAAACTTTATATTTCTGAGTTTATTATGTTTTTATATTTCAGTTTCTGTATGGAAGAGCTGTAAGATTAAGTGAGGGTCAAAAGTGAAGACAAAGATACATGGCTTGGTGCTATTGCTATGCTATAGGCAAAATATGATGGTTAGTGGAACAAGGTTGTGGCAGTAGAGGTGAAGATAAATACAAGAAATCTGTATAGATTTTGAAGGAAAATCTTTGGAACTTGATAGTGTTTAAGACATGTAATATGAGAGAAAAGAAACTAAATGTGTAAATAATTAAATATGAATTTTCTAAGTAAATTAATTATGACTCATTTAGTATTGATAATAATCTTTGTAAAATCTGAAAAAATACTACATGCCTTTAAAAATAATACACAAATGACAAGTCAAACTATTTGATAGCTTATGGTGACTATTTTGAACTTGACCTTGTTATCTGGTTTAAAATAGATGTGAATGTTGTAAAATCTAAAGTCTAGGTATAGCATGAATAGATTTGAAATCTATCTGGACAAATCAATAAGATAATGATCATTTTCCAGGCTAAGAAAAGATTAACTGACTTTGACAGCAAATATGCCACACTCTAAAATGTATTTTGGAACATTTTTTAAATGCTATGTTGTAAACTTCTTTCTTTGTCTTCCTAATATAGTCTACACAGCATTGTCTGAGTGTGGGGTGTGCTGATAGAAGCTGAAGCAGGGAAGCCAATAGGGAAGAGTCTTATTTTTCTCCTATATTAGCTTCAAAAGCAAAAGGAAAAAAGAATTCTACAAACATTTTTTCTAAATTTATATGGACACTAAACACTGTTTTTGAGAAATATCTCTATGTTAAAATTATTGGTTATTATTTCAAGCTATGCAACAGAAAACCCATTACATGTAGCTTGAGATTTAAAAAAAAATCTTCACTGTGGCATTCCATATTCCTTATGGGACTATGAACAATGTAATGAGAGAGCACATGGTCTCCTAGGCTGTGCTTCTCTAGTGTACTCTATTTTCCTGATTGACAAGAAGAGAAGTAGCAGTGTGCATCAGGAGCTACTGCTGGCTGTGTGTACTTTTTTTTGTTCTTTTTTTGATCATTCTTAAAGCATGTCAGGCAGAATTTTTGTAATTATCTGAAAAGGCACGCAATTCAGTTTCATTTTGCTGAACCCAATCTGTAGGATTGACAGCACAGCTTTAATAGATTCCTTCAGTAGATAATTAGACTAGTTTAGCACAAGCACTGCATGAATTAACATTTGCACTTGGGTATGAATGTTCAGGGTTACTGTGCCTTCTGTGGCATGAGCTGTTTATCCAGGATTTGCAAGAGTGCCTATAGGTGCCAGTAATATATTGATTAGTACAGAATGTCACCAATTAGAGGGTGTGGGAACATCCCTAGAGTCAGAGATGATATGCTTACTGGTGGTACTTACACTTTTTCCTGTAAACTCTAACCCAGAGAGAAGATTGCATGCTTCAGCTAGTCATATACTTGGGTTTTGATATGAACTTGACTTTAGATTGCTATGCAGAAAATTACAAAGTTTCCTGGATTGTCTTGGAATTATGCCATCTCTTCTCTTCTCTACTCTTTATGAGATTTTTCATCTTTAAGATTACCTCCTTCCATAAGATTAACCCCAAAGATTGTATGCTCTAGATGTTATCAATAAATAATGAATAAATATATGAGTGAAATAATTATTGGGTCTTTTGAAATTAGCCTTTTATAGTGATAAAAATTGCTTTGGCATCACTTCAGCAGCACTGAAGTTGGGGTTGGTGAGCCCAACAGAGAGCGGAGCCAGTGAAGGGACCTTTATTAATCCACGGTAAGTGCTGAGAATGAGACCCCACCACACGGGAAGGGTGCAACCAAATGGGCAACATGTTGGAATCAGGCAGGAGAAGCCTGAACTGGGAGCGACAGTGACTTCAGTTGGTTCCTCCCTCCCAAAAGCAGATTCATGGGATTTGCTTGGACTGGGCCATGCCCCTGGCCGGGACCCAATGAGCCATCCCAAATCCATTCCCTGTGCCTAGCAAAGTACTAACTGGGTGAAGGCACCTGAAGTTTGGCTGGCCCAGTGGGAAGGGGCCAGCATATACAACCTCCACTTATACCTCAGAGACAAGAGCAGGCAGGACAGGGGAGTTCCCTTGCCAGCATGCTTCAGAGGAAACATGGCCAACAGGGAATGGGGCTGGGACTTGCACTGTAACCTGTGTGGAGGAAGCCAGGGCCATGAAAAGAGAGAGAGGCAGGAGGAGGACCCCAGCCCAGAACCCTGAAAGCACTGATCCAGGAGAGGGAAAAATAAGGGAGACTGAGGGTGGCAAACACACAACATCAGACATAGCTTCAATGGACATTAAGAGATATCTTCGGAACCTTGTAGATGAGCTGAAAACTGAAATATTACATCAGGTAAAGCAAGATATGAGTAGAGTAATAAAAGAAATGCTCTCAGGAAGCATCTCTCAGGATGATACAGATGGAAGAAGGGAGGAACACAAAAAAAGGAGAGAAACATTCAATAAAGAATATAAACAAAATATAGAATACATGAACCAGATTCAAAGAGACTACCAGGAAATTAAAAGCTGGCAAAACTCCTTAAAGGAAACTAAGGATAGACTATCAAAACTTGAAGACAAGTTTGCAATGTATGATCATGAAAGGAAAGATCTCTTAACAAAAAGGAAACAGGCAGTAACAATACAAAGGCTAGAAGATGACAAGAGAATCTGTAATTAGGAATAAGAAATGTGAATGAAGAAGCAGGAATACAAACAGGCAAATTACAAAGGTTAATTCACACAAATAATTAAAGAAAACTTCCCAAGCATGGGAAAAGAAAATGACATTCGGTTATGTGAGGAATACAGAATTCCAGCCAAAACAGATCTACATATAATAATTAAGATACCCAAAATTCAATATAAAAACAGAATATTAAAAGCCATCAGAGAAAAGAAACAGATTACCTATAAAGGTAAGCCCATCAGGATCACGGCTGACTTCTCAACACAGACCATTAGATCAAGAAGAGCTTGGAGTGAAGTCTTCCAAGCCCTGAAAGAAAATAACCTCCAGCCCAGATTGATGTAACCTGTGAAACTGTCAGTAGAAATTAATGGAGAAACAAGATGCTTCTATGACAAAGAGGAACTGGGGCATTTGTGACCACCAATCCAACCTTACAGAGAATACTGAAGGACATTCTAGAGAGAAAGAAAAATTACCAGGATTTTAGGAACAGTGGTGGAAAGGCCTCAATGAGAGGGGCAGGCAGCAGAATGAAAGAGAAAACTAGACAAACAGGCAGAAAAATAGCATAGCAGAAATGAGGCAGAGAAGGATAACTAGAATCATTAACATAGATGGCCTTGATACACTATATTGTTAATAGTGCACCAGGATTTAAAACCCACATTACTCACACTACTCTGCTTAGATGTATTATATTCTGTTCCAGTCATTCTACCTGTACTAGATTTGAGGGCACAGTCAGTAATCCCAAAAATAACAGGATATAGTACAGTAATCATCCTTAATTTCCCTTTAACTTAATCTAAAGCTCTGTAAAACCTACACTGTTTTACCATTACTGATCATAATCGAATCTGGTTTGTTGGATCACTGTTTTGTATTGATAGATTTTATTCAAACTCTTATGATTAATAGTATCATGTCTGAGAGTATAGGCAACTGCACTTAAGAGGACAAGATCCACTCAACTATGCACTCTGGTTTGATTATTACCTGCCTTTGAAGTTTTATACTGTCTACAATGTTTTATTTTTACTAATATTGTTATTTACTGCTTTACTCAATTATACTGCTATATTCAATTTTGCCTGATGATATAGACATTCTATTGAAGATAATAAGAAACAACACAGTAATCATTGTAGATCACCTTGCACTGTGGTTTTATATGACTTTTTGGTTTCATGTTTTTATAAGAATTTATTTTGTTTTGTCTTGCTAAGTTTTGTTTTTCCCTCTAATACAGAAAGGATAAAAATACATATAGAGATTCATGCATGCATAGCTGTTTACACTCTCACTGTTTGACTATCTACTTTGTATGCTTTAATTTTGTACTTGGACAACTATTTCTAAGATGACAATATGTAATTTATTAACTAGTGATTTCTTATTGTTTATCTTTTTTTTTGGAATTCTGTATTATATCTAACTTTTACATGCTTTTGTTTCTCTTTAAATTAAAAAAAAAACATTTAAAATGTAGTCAAAAAAGGGAATCTAAAATGTTGGAACAAATGAAGTCCCTGCTGTATTGTTATCAAAAAACATCTACATTCCCTCCTGCTCAGGTTTAATTAACTCAGTTTAAGAATAGATATAATTGGCAGCTAAATTTTTTCTCAGGGTTTTGTCTTTATGCATATTTGATGTGAATGAGGCCACTGGATTTTCACTCGGTAATCTTACATGCTTATTCCCTGATGTACACCATTGTTTTCTTGGCTTTCATTTGCTTTTTAATTTTTACTTGCCATTTATTTTTCCACTTATTTATTTACTTCTCCAAGGCAGTACTCATTAATAAGTTAAACTTCTAAAAATTTAAAGCCAAAGGGTATAGCTAAAAAAATATTTTTTCTAAATCTATTTGAAAAGTTCTAGGTGAAATTTTGAGTTTTATAAAATATTAATAACATTTGCATTGCAAGTTATGTGAAAATGTTGCAAAATAATGTTCTATCATTCTCCCTAATTGCTTTCTGTGTTTTTGATAAAAGATGTAGATAAAATCGGTAGAGACTGTCAGCCCTCCTGTATCTTAACTGCCTTGTTGGTAACATAGGAACATTCATATATACCTATTTTTTAGGTTGTTGCTGAAGACTGAACAAAATGTTTTATGTGAAGCACTTTGTATAATACTTCGCCCATTATAAGTATTCAATGAGTTGTAGTTAGTTCCTTCCTCTTAAGGAAAGGAATTTAAACATAGATGACACTGGTCTTAGTACACTTATCTCTCCAGCTTGTGTTCATTAATCAGAATTAAAAATTTTTTTTCCTTTGTTTTGATGAAGGACACATTTTGAAATAGGAAAACTCATAAATTGATGGTATGTTTACAGTGGGTTATATACATGTAAACTCAATCTTTTGCATGCTAAGCTGGCTATATATAATAAGAGTTTTAAAATTGGTATCTTTTCAAACTCCTTACCCTAAGAAATTAGAGAAATGTATAAGTGTTTAAACAGAATTATTTAGAGTGTTAAAGAATACATATACTTGGAAGCAAATTAAATGTATACTATTTAGAAGATTGTTTAAAAATAAGATATGCATTAAGTAGGGCATTTTGAAGGTGTTACCGGTACTTTGAAGGTGTTACCTATGAGTGATGGAGTTGCTTACTATTCTTTAATTTCATAACTAAGCATTTGAGTGCCAAAAGTATTGCTTGTGTTTGATTAATATGTCCATGATTTAAAATTTTTTATTAATATGTAAAATTAATAAGGTTGTACATTACATTAGAAAACTCAAATATATAAAATGCATAAAGAAATGAGAAATCATTCTACTTCCTCTATGTATTCTGGTTGTAAGAAGTAAAAGTAAATAATTTTTCATTAATAAAAATACAGTAATCAGTTCCTACTATTCATAGACTCTAGAACAGTGAGGAGAAATGGAGCACAGAATTTTAAGTTTCCTCCCTAAGTGGCTTAGCAGACAAAGCTAGAGTATTTTGAGAACCACGACTGTCACTATTGACTTTTCTCCTGTGATATTTACCACTGTAACCTCATTTAAGGCTTTAAATAAATTGGGAATAAAAACTCTTTGCAGTGGCAGAGAAGAAAAGCCTTTCTAACAGGAAGAACATGTCTGCCCACCCACTGTGTGAAATTGCACTGACAAGATTCTATTGGAAACTTGCTGTGCCACAATAAACTGAAAAATATGCCCAGTCTACCTGGATCTGACTGAACTGAGAAGTGCTCGATGGAAAGTCCTCAGGAGATTTGGCTAAGTGAAGCCAGGAAATCACAACTGGTTTAAATACTCTTAATCACAGCTAATGTTGCTTTCTCTTAATTGACACAGAGCCACCTGAAATGTGTCTGTTACATAACCTGGCTGAATAGCAAATGCTTGAAAGTACACATGGTAGAAAGCAATGTTCATTTTTGTTCTTAGTTTGCATTAAGTGTAATGGATCTCAAGGGATTTAAATCATGTGATAATAAAAAATTACCCTTTTCAGCAGTGTTGACAGGTAAGGCAGCAGTCAGAAATTTCCTCTCACTGCTTGGCTTGAACAGGATATTATCATCCTCTCTAACTGGATCGATCATAACATTTTATCCCAATAATTAGGTTGCACTCTCATTGAGTCACCTTTTGATTGATGAATCTGAGAAATCTGAAACCTTCATAGTAAATTGTTTAAAAGGAGAATCTGGAGTTAGGGACCCTCCAAAGCTTATCGAGGGCAAGGTAAAATGCAGTGACAAAGTCATGAGGCTCAAGATTTGCTTTTCCTTGTTGGACAATACCCCTCTGTCTTTCTGAACATTAAATTCCACCTCTGTGATGAATTTGTTTATTTTTTCATAGTTATTGAACTTCTACTGTATACCAAGCACTCTGTTTGGCATGTGAATAGGAACATAAGGACAAGTTTTTTGTCCTTAAGGAATATCACTAAGGCAGAAGGCAGAATGAGGCAAAGGGTACAAGGAGAGTAGTTGTAAGTCCCACTCAGTCATAACTGTAGGGGTATTGTAAAGGACAAAATTGAACCATTAGTATTATAGACTATTTTTCCCAATGTAAACTATAAAATGCCCAGTAATATAAAATAGCACCTTGTTTCAAATATAGGTGATTTTCATGATTTCTATGTTTTCTCATTAATTCTTTCACACTTCTGGATTTTAATAGAGATGGGAAGAACTGCATTATTGGGAAAATTAAGTGCCCATAATCTGCTAAAGTTAGTAACTTGATCTCTGCCATATTAACAATTTATCCATCACAAAAACCTGTTATATAGGTAAAACTAAAAAATCATCAACAATGGGAATTAAAAATAGGTTTAGTTCTTTATTTTAATATATAACATTTTCCATGATTAAAAATGTCTAGATTTTTCATATTATTCAGATTTTCAAATTTTTAAAATTTGCATTTGGTTTGGATATCTGCATTTGATTACACTTGAGAATCATTACACTACAAAACAAGAACCTGAGAAGTTGGCAAATTTTTGAACTAGTATAAAGTTTTGAGTTTTAGAATTCTTTTCTCTTTGGACCTAGACTGAGAAGTTGAAAAGGTGATTCTGATTTTTTTAGTATTTGATGAAATATAAAGAGAAATATAATTTGAATAAACATGTGGAAAAATGTTGAGATCTCAGGAATGTGGAAAACCCTGCCATTCTTTCTTCCAACTCACTCTTTAGAGAATGAGGTTCCTGAAGACAGAGACAAGTGCTCTTGTAGACATCACTGTCTTTTTGCATTTTTATCCTGGCACAAGAACACATGTAGCTTGTTCAGCCTTGGAATATCTAAAAACTAATTTAAAAGGGATATAAGTGGCAGGAAAGTTAATCAAGGTATTTGACAGCTTTAATTTAGTACATTTCTCCTTGAACATAACTGACTTCCTAGTCCATAGATGAATCCATGAATCCATAGATGGCCTTGGGGTGAAACAGCTCTAACTATCATTGATGCTTCTGCAGAAAACTTCTAAAATCAAATGCAGAGCACAAAAGTAACTTGAATTTTTATCTTAGTATGATTTTTAACTTCTCAAATTCAAAATGAGAGGCTAGCTTTTTATTTGTTGTAGTGACTCACAGATTTTCAGGTGGCATCTCTGCATAATCTGGGTTTTTGCTTTGTGAGTGAAATATTTTTAATAACTAGTTGGAGTAGGAGTACCAAATAAAATGTTGTGTTCAGCATACTCAATTTCTGTCAGGTTCCATCTCTTACAGAACAGTGAAAAATGATGCCTTGAGGCATTCTTTCATTTTCATGGTTTGGGGGATTTGTGGCTACGTATTTTCTTTACAAATTTATGTTCTGGTTTTAGTTTATATTTTCATTTTCTTTTGTTTAAATCATTAAACTATGACAAAACTTCCCCTATACTGGCTGTGAAATTCACGAAGATAGCTCTTTTAAAGCTGGGAATAAGTCAATAAGAGAGACTGCAGAACTTTCAGTTGTCTAATTTATCATATTTCTTCATAACTAAATGTCTCCTAGATAGAAAATATAAGACTGTTTGCTTCATATTTTAAAAAGAGAAAGAACACATTAAAAAAATCAAATTAAGCTGAATATGTTTCCCTAATCTAGTACTCTTCCTCCTCTTCCTGAGATAAGCTGTTATTTCCCATTTCTCTGTAAAGTTTTACACTCCAATGAAAACTATGCATACCTAAAGACAACATATAACACTCTCCCAGTATTCACTAGCTCTACATATATACTATTGTAGTATACAAAACATCCAGTTACTTTTTTTGCTTAACTGTGTGTTTCAGTTGGTCCACAGTGATACCTTATAATTTACTCATATTGATGATTATGTAGTGCTTCCTTGAATGAATTTATCAAAATATACTAAAGAATTTCCTGCTGATGGCTATTCAGTTACAACAATGTAATGATCATTTTATGTACACAATTTTTTGTTCACATAATAAAAAGTTTTTCTAGGACTCAGCATTTTCATGTTAATTTGGAAGCTACCGCTAAATTTTTCATTCAAGTGGTTTTGCCAGTTTGTTCTCTGATCACTATATAAAGTTCATATTTCTTCATGTCCATGCCAACACTCATAATTTTATACTTTTCATTTTTATTGATTGAATGATTTTGAAATATGTTACTGAAATTTTATTTAGTACTTCCAACGAGATTGTGCATTTGCTTTATTTCTATTGTTTGAGTTTTCCTTTGTAAATTTCTTATTCTCATTTTTCATTACTTTTCTATTGAATGGCTTTCATTTTTCTTACAGCTGTTCTGGATGTGAATAAGTGATAAATATCTTCTCCCAGGATACTCTTGTTATTTATCGTTATTGATCTAAGTTTCTAGTTTTTACATGATATATTAATCTTTTCTTTTGTGATTGGAACTTATGTGTTGCTTAAGAAGACACAACTTACCTATCAAGGAAAGCCCATTAGAATCACAGCAGATTTTACAACACAAACCCTCAAAGCAAGATGAGCTTGGAGTGAGGTATTTCAAGCTCTGAAAGAAAACAACTTTCAACTCAGAATGATGTACCCAGAAAAGCTTTCATTCAAACTTAATGGAGAAACAAGATACTTCCATGACAAAGAACAACTGTAGAAATTCACATCCACCAAACCAACTGTAGAAGGAATTCTGAAAGACGTATTTGACAGAGATAAAAATGGTCACAATCCCCAGAACAACAACAGAAAGAAACCACCAGGCAGGACAAGCAATTTAAGGGGGAAAAGCATGAAGCAAACAACTGGAAAATAACATGGCAAAGTCAAGCCTGTACATATCAGTAATATCCATTAATGTAAATGACCTCAATTCACCTATCAAAAGAAATAAATTGAATGGATCAAGAAACATGATGCCACAATATGCTCTATACAAGAAATACATCTGACCCAAAAGGAAACTCATAGATTAAAAGTCAAAGGATGGAAAACAGTATTCCATGCAACAGGAACCCAGAAAAAAGCAGGGATAACTGTCATGTTTGCACACAATGTTAACTTTAAACCTAAAATGATTAAAAGAGATAAAGAAGGTCACTATATACTTGTTGGTGGAAAAATTCAAGAGGAAGAACTAACAATTATAAATATATATGCACCAAACACAGGAGCACCCAACTATATAAGACAGATAATAATGAACATGAAAAAATCAGATACACAAGAACATAATTATAACAGGAGACCTTAACAGCCCATTGTTGCAAAGAGACAGATCAATTAGACAAAAAGTCAGCAAAAAAATAATAGAACTGAATCATACCTGCAAGCATTTGGATTTAGTAGATATTTACAGAGTGTTCCACCCAACCACATCAAAATTCACATTTTTCTCAGCTTTGGGACATTCTCCAAAATAGACCATATATTAGCCCATAAAACATTCTTAAGTAAATGCAAAGGTATTGAAAACATCCCATGCATAATATCTGACCACAGTACAATGAAACTGGAAATTAATGGCCAAAGAAATTGCAAAACCTGCATAAACACATGGAAATTAAATACCAACCTTTTGAACAACCAGTGGACTACAGATAAAATTAAATAAGAAATAAAGCAATACCTACAATTCAATGAAAACAGGGAAACAACATACTGTAATCTGTGGGATGCAATGAAAGTGGTCATAAGAGGGAAATATGTAGTAATAAATTGTTATATCAAGAAAACAGAATGAGCACAAATAAACAACCTAATGCTCCATCTCAAGCTTCTAGAAAAAGAAGAGAAAGCTAAACCCAAAACTCATAGAATAGAGGAAATTGTAAGGATCAGAGCAGAAATCAATGCATTTGAAACTAAAAAAAATACAAAGAATTAATGAATCAAAAAGCTGTTTTTTTGAGATAATAAGCAAAACTGACAAACCCCTAGCTAACCTTATCAAGAAAAAGAAAGAAAAAACCCAAATTCATGCAATAAGGACTGAAAAGGGTGAAATTACTAAAGATCCCAAGGAAATTCAAAAGATCATGAATAGTTATACATAGTAGTATTTTCAACTACTTTGAAAATCTCTACTCACGTAGAGTGGAAAACACAGAGGAAATGGACAGATTTATAGAAGCATATGAACTACTAAAGCTCAACCAAGAAGATATAGCAATTTTGAACAACCCAATATCAGCTATTGAAATTGAAAACATAACTAAAAACTTATCAACAAAGAAGAGCCCAGGTCCTGATGGGTTCACAGCTAAATTCATTAAGAAATTTAGAGAAGATTTGATGCCAATACTCCTTAAACTCTTCAATGAAATTGAGAAGAAAGAAATCCTCCTTAAATCATTCCTGGAGGCAATTATTACTCTGATACCAAAACCAGAGAAAGACCCAACCAAAAAGAAGAACTACAGGCCAGTCTCAGTAATGAACATTGATGCAAAGATTCTCAATAAAATATTGGCAAATAGAATGTAGCAAATCATCAAGAAGATTATACATCATGATGAAGTGGGGTTCATTCCAGGAATGCAGGGATGGTTTAACATATCCAATCAATAAATGTGATACACTACATCAACAGAGGCACAAATAAAAACCACATGGTCATCTCAATAGATTAAGAAAATGCTTTAGATAAAATCCAACACATGTTCAGGATAAAGAAAAGCCTTCAGAAACTCAGAATACACAGTGTCTACCTCAACCTTACAAAGGTGATCTTTGACAAACCAACAGCTGACATTATACTAAACGGACAAAAGCTGAAAGCTTTCACTTTAAAATCAGGAACAAGACAAGAATATCCATTATCTCCACTCCTTTTCAATATAGTTGTGAAAAAACTAGCCAGGGCAATCAGACCAGAGAGAGAAATAAAAGAAATAGATATAGTAAAGGAAGAAGTTAAACTATTGTTATTTGCAGGGACATTATACTGTATATAGAAGACTGAAAAAACTCCATTAAAAAGATTACTGGATATAATAAGTTCAGCAGGGTAGCTGGATACAAAGTCAATGCTCAAAAATCAGTAGTATTCCTGTACACAAACAAAAAACTGACCGAGAGAGAAATTATGGAAATAGCGCCCTTTACAATAACATCTAAAAAAATGAAGTACTTAGAAATCAGCCTAACTAAAAATGTAAAAGACCTATATGCTGAAAATTATACTATGCTAAAAAAGGAGATTGGACAGGATATTAGGAAATGGAAGGATATTCCTTGCTCTTGGCTAGGAAGTACCAACATTGTGAAAATGGCCATATTCCCAAGACTGTTATACAGATTTAATGCAATCCCAATAAAAATACCATTGACATACCTCACAGATCTAGAGAAAACACTCCTAAAATTCTTTTTCAAACAGAAGAAACCTAGAATAGCAAAGGTAATTCTGGGCAACAAAGAAAGGCAGGGGGCATCTCAATTCCTGACTTAAAACAATACAATAAAGTCACAGTGACAAAATCAGCATGGTACTGGCAAAGAAATAGACCTGAGGATCAATGGAACAGATTAGAAGATGCAAGCACAACTACAAAGACACTCAGCCACCTGATATTTGACAAAGGGGCTAAACATGTTCACTAGAAGAAGGATAGCCTCTTTAATAATTGGTGTTGGAAAAACTGGCGCTCCACATGCTGGAGATTGAAACTAGATCCATGCCTATCACCATGCACAAAACTAAAGTCTAAATGGATCAAAGACCTCAATATTAAAACAGAAACAATAAATCTACTGGAAGACAAGGTGGGTAGAAGTCTTGGAGACATAGGGTTAGGCAGAGAATTCATGAACAAAATGCAAACTGCATGGGAAACACTTCAAAGAATCAACAACTGGGATCTCATATTATTGAAAAGTTCCTGCACTTCAAAAGAAATCACCAACAGAGTGAAAAGAAAACCCACAGAGCGGGAAGGAATTTTAGCCAGCAGCCCTTCAGACAAAGGACTTATATCCAGAATGTATAAAGAATTGAAAAACATCAACCCCCCCAAATTCAAAGACCCTCTCCAAAAATGGGCATCTGAGATGAACACACAGTTCTCAGAGGAAGATATACAAATGGCAAATAAACGCATGAAGAAATGTTTACCATCACTGGCCATTTGAGAAACTCAAATTAAAACAGCATTGAGATTCCATCTTGCTCTGGAAAGAATAGCTGCCATTAAGAAATCAACAGATAACAAATATTGGCAAGGCTGTGGGGAAAAAGAAATACTGCTCCACTGTTGGTGGGAGTATAGACTAATGCAACCACTATGGAAATCCATATGGAGAATTCTCAGAAGACTATCCAGCTATTCCCCTCCCGGGTATTTTCCCAGAAGAACTTAAAAAGTTTATTTCACAGTGATATATGTGTCCCCATGTTCATAGCAGCACAATTTGTAAAAGCTAAATCTTGGAAATAAGCAAGATGCCCATCAACCGCAGAGTGGATGAAAATGGTAAGGTATTTTTATACAATGGAATATTACTGAGCTATAAAAAAGGATGATCTTGAGCCTTCATAGGTAAATGGAGACAACTTGAGACTATCCTCATTAGTGAAGTAAATAAGAATCATATTTATAAATACCACATTGTGTCTCTAGTGGAAAAGGCAATAAGAATTATAAGAGTAAAAAAAACCAAAATGTGTAATTGCTATTGTATAAAAGAGAGGAAAAGAAAGTTCTCTAAGGGATATAACCACATGTATGAGTGTGTAAAATAGATGATAATATTGCTGAATCTTAGTTGGATGTTTGAGCAAAACTGTTTTCAGTCCCACTGTTTGAATGTGTACTATATATCCTCTAATTTTGTAACTTGAACAACTATATCTAAGAAGACAATATGTAATTTATCAACTAGTGATTTCTCAGTGTTTTTTTCTCTTTTTTTCTTTTAGAGTTCTATATTGTTGCTACCCTTTTTTCTGTTTTGCTTTTTTTCTCTTTAAATAAAATTTTAAAAATATGTAATTACTATTGTAAAAAAAGAGGCAATAAGAAGTGCTATAAAAGATATAACTGCATATATATTTAAGCATTAGGATTGATAACTATATTTCTAGTTTCTTGTTAGATTGTTGAACAGATCTATTTGCAGTCTCACTGCTTGAATATCAACTTTATATGCTTTAATTTTGTAACTTGAACAACTATTTCTAAAAGGACAATATGTAGTTATCAACTAGTGATTTCTTACTGTTTATCTTTTTTTGAAATTCTGTAATATTTCTATCCTTTTTCTGTTTTTATTCACTTTAAACAAAATTAAAAAAATAAGAATTTCCAGAAAAACATTACATTCACAATTCCATATGATTTTTAATTGAATAAATTTTATTTTTAGAATAGTTTTAGGTTCACAGCAAAACTAGAACATATAGAGAATTTCTATATATACCCCATTTCCATACTCACAACTTACACAACTATTGACATTCCATACTACAGGGATACAATTTATACAGTGGAGAATCTATATTGACATATTATTAGCACTCAAAATCCATAATTTATGTTGGGCTTCAGTCACGGTGTTGTGTATTCAATGGACGTTGATGTAATATATCCAATATTCCAGTATCATCAGAATAGTTCACGAATAGTCATTTGTATTCTACCTGTTCCTTCTCCCTCTTCTCGACTTAGACATTACTCAGCTTTCACTGTCTGTATAATTCTGTTCTTTCCAGAAGGGCACAGATAGTTGGTATCAGATTATATCTAGCCTTTTCAGATTGGCTTCCATTTTGTAATAATATGTAGTTGTTTCTTCCATTTTTCTATGCCTTTCCATGATTCAGTAACTAATTTCTTTTTAGAACTGAGTAATATTCCATTTGATATGCCACAGTTAATTTATCCACTCACCTATTTAAGATACCTGGCCTCTTCAAAGTTTTAACAATCAGTAATAAAGTTACTAAACATATTCCTTTGAAAGTTTTTGTGTGAACATAGGTTTTATTTTGTTATATCATAAGAGTTTTATTACTTTATATTTTACACATAGGGATATGATCCATTTTGAGTAAATTTATGTAAAATATTTGTGTCTAGATTTGTTTTCCATGGTGGATGTTCATCTGTCTCTGCACCATTTGTTGGAAAGACAATCTTTGCATTACAGAATTATCTTTGCTCCTTTGACCAGAATCAATTGATTTTATTCATGTGTGTGCACTTCTAAGCTCTCTATTCTGCAACATCAATCTATTTGTCTATGTTCTTTGGCTAAAATTCAGCGTTTACTTAATGTAGCTTAACAGCAAATCTTGAAGTCTGATACTGTTGGTCTGTTGACATTGTCCTTTTAAATTCAGATTTAGCTATTGAGTTTCTTCATGATGTTCCTCAGTGTGCCTCAATTTATTTATTTGTTTGTTTATTTATTTTGCCATTTGTTTTCTTCTGGGGCTTCAAGCTATTCTATGGTTATATAATACTTTTTCCTGCTCAAGTCCTAGAATCCACCATGCCTTCACAAGATATATTTCTTTTATCATAGGATGATAGTACCTACTAAGGTATCCTCACTACAACTGGAATAGTTTTACTACTTAGCTCTTTCAGTGCATGGAGCTAGGAAACACATAAATTTAAACTAATCTATACATACATACATAGCTGTATGCATCTATACCTACCCAATATAGATAGTCTTATCTATATTGGAGACTGATACATAATACTTCTTTTTTCAATCCACCACCCTAGGTCTTATTTTGGTTTTCATTCATTCTTCTTCTACTAGTAAGAAAACTCACTTTTGTTATCCACAATATATTTTCATATGAAAGTGAGTTTTTGATAATTATCAAAGAGATAATCTCCTCAGTGGCCCATTTTTTCTTACCAATAACTTGAAGTACTTTATAGTTCAGACTTTGTAAAGTTAAGTTTATTGGTAGAAACAAATGGAGTCAGCAAATTCTGTAGAGTTGATGTAGTTGAATAGTGCACAGGGAATCAGGATTGATAGGCAAATACAGACATCTAATTAATGTTTTTATGCAACTTTGTTTTACTACGTTAATTTCATACAGGTTTAATAAAATCAATAATTTGATGGATTTTATTGAGTGCAATCCTCAAACTCTTGATCTGGATTTACAATAAAAGTGGCAAATTGAGACTGAGTTTATCTAATAATATATGTTGGACATGTTGTAGAAATAGAAAACAAACAAAATTAATATTATGTCTTATTTTAATTTTGTAAAGGATATTGCAACACTCTCTATGAATGATGTTGTACAAAACTAGCTTGTGCTGTTCTGGTTATACAGGACAAGAATATATGTATATCAATTAGACATTTGATTTTTATTTATTTTAAGCTTAAAATGTTATCTATATCATTTGAATAATGTATGTACACATTTTAACTAATAATCTTATTGTTTTCAGCTATGGAATTTGGAAATGATAATTTCAGCTTTAAAGCTTATTTTGATTTGCAAACTTGTTACCTAATCTCTTCTTAGTAGATTTCTAAACATCCATACCTTTACAAGAGAATTACCTCTATTATGTTCATGAAAGTTTTCATCTATTAGTCAATATTTAAAATAAAATAAAAAAAAACAGTTGCCATGGCAAGTGTGAATTTTAGGCTCAGTATTCATGTGAAGTTTATCTTGGAAACTATCTTTACATATGTAAAGGGTGAGTAATAAAGCAACTTGAACTAGCTTTCTGCTATCAAAGTATATACTAGAGAATGCAAAATTTAGAGTAAGACGTATAAATTTAATTCTTAGGAACAATTTTTTAATAGCGAGGGCTATTAAAATCTGATGTTCTCCTAAAAGTGAGGCTTTAAGTTTTATTTTATTCAAAGCAATTGTAAACTAATAAATGTAGCATTCCATGATGGTTAGATATGATCTCATCTTAATAGAAAGACATAGGCTTAATGAGTGCCCAAAAGGCTCCATACTAGCTTTATGATGCCAGAAATGGCATTTTTATTTAAAACTTACATTGGAATGAAACCAAGGTGGCTATCTGGTTCTAACCATATGCACAGAAGTGCTACCTATTTAAATGCTGTGAGGTGTGTGGTTGGTACTTGCATAACCAAAGAAGAGAGTAACACAAATGAAGCATCACAAATTAATTTACTCAAAGTTTTATGTGACCTGAGACCCACAGAAAATTGTATCTTTATGCTTAGATTCTATGAAGAACAGACAGCTCTGCAGCAGTATGATTGGACAAGAAATTATGATCTAATGGTAATACTTGGGGTGGGTAGAAGAGCCTGTATGTTTAGTCTTTTCTGTAACCTTACGTGTTTGTACCTTTCCTCTTGGTATAGCACAGGACCTCTGTTCACATGAGGCATCTTTAGGAGAACAGAGAGGGAGAATGACCTCCAGAAACATAGTGTTTGTGATACCATTTTCTGAGTCCAAGCAGTAAAATAATACAACAATGAGGTCTTTCATGCAGTCACCTAATTTTGGGGCTATTTTATGAGTCTGTATTTGATATGGCCATTACAAAATTATAAATAAAGTAACATAAGTAAAGTTCATACTATGCTTCCAGGGAGCAGAAGTACAGAGAATTCAGAATACTTATTTAAAATAAGAGACAGAATGGGTACTTGAATGGTGATTTTTTTCCATATAAACTAGGAATCTTTCCAGTTAACTGTTACCTATTTGAGAATATTTGAAATAAAATGTAAATATCACATGTAGTTAAGGATCTCATGTGTTTGGATTCAGACAAAATGTATTTGTTTCAGTAAAAGCAATATAATATGCTAGTGGCTGCATTTATACTAACACATTTCCAAGTGTCATCTGAAGAACAGCAGATCTAAAATATGACAGAAGATGTTATATGGTACTAATTAGAATTAAGTTCACTTTTAAATAACAGATAACATCATCAATAACAAAATAACAGCTATGCGCATAAATGCAAATGTTATTTCCCTCTCACACAAAGGAGTCAGAATGCCGGAACTGTGCTGTTCTTGCTGTAGCTGGTGTACCTGCTCCACAGTGGTTGAAGAGTCAGGGTTTTTCTGTTTTGAAGCTTTGTTGTCTTTCCTGATCCTCCTACAGGTTCAGTTTCTGAGCCTCTATTCCTGATGTTGTAGCCATCACCCTGCATTCTGTCTAGCTAAGATGGAAAGGGCTACCTCAAAAAAAGTTCTTTTAGAAAACCCAGAGTGGGAAAGAATTTTAGCCAGCAACCCTTCAGACAAAGGACTTATATCCAAAACATATAAAGAACTGAAAAACATCAAGCCCTCCAAATTCAAAGCCCTCTCCAAAAATGGGCATCTGAGATGAACACACAGTTCTTAGAGGAAGATATACAAATGGCAAATAAATACATGAAGAAATGTTCACAATCACTGGTCATTTGAGAACGCAAATTAAAACAGCACTGAGATTCCATCTTGCTCTGGAAAGAATAGCTGCCATCAAGAAAATATCTGATAACAAATGGTGGCGAGGCTGTGGGGAAAAAGGAACACTGCTCCACTGTTTGTGGGAGTGTAGACTGGTGCAGCCACTATGGAAATCAGTATGGAAATTTCTCAGAAAACTAAGATTGGAAGTTCCATTCAGTCCAGCTATTCCCCTCCTGGGTATTTTCCCAGAAAAACTAAGAAGGTCATATCACAGTGATATATGTGCCCCCATGTTCATAGCAGCACAATTTGTAACAGCTAAATCTTGAAAACAACCAAGATACCCATCAACCACAGAATGGATGAAAAGGATGTGGTATTTTTATACAATTGAATACTATTCAGCTATAAAAAGGATCATCTTGAGGCTTTCATAGGTAGATGGAGACAACCTAAGACTATCCTCATTAGTGAAATAAGAATCATATTTATAAATGTCACATTGTGTCTCTAGTGTAAAAAGTAATAAAACTATAAGAGTAAGAAAACTCAAAATGTGTAATTAATATTGTAAAAAAGAGAAGGAAAGAAAGTTCTCTAAAGGATATAACTGCATGTATGTTTAAGTGTGTAGGATAGATAATCATATTACTAAGTTTTTGTTGGATTGTTGAACAGAACTGTTTGCAATCTCACTGCTTGAATGTCCACATTGTATGCTTTAATTCTGTAACTTGAACAACTACTTCTAAGATGACAATATGTAGTTGATCAACTAGTGATTTCTTACTGTTTACTTTTTTTGGTATTCTGTATTATTTCTACCCTTTTTTCTGTTTTGCTTTTTTTTTCTTCTTTAAATGATTTTTTTTTTAAAAAAGTGCTTTTACCTAAGTGGCATTTCTAGGTTGTCATGTACATCATTTTCACTTATAGAAAAGATTGTCAGAACTTAGGTACTTGGCTAAAACTAGCAACAAGGAGCTGAGAAAGGAAACTTTGGTTTAACACCAGTATGCCCAGATAAAACTGGAATTCTTCCAAAAAAGAAGGGATAAATAGATATGAGAATTGACTCTGTCAATGACTGATGCATACTCAGAGTAGTGCGCAGTATTACGGAAAAAAGAATTTTGTGATTAAACAAGGTTAATACATACTAGGATAAATAAAGTCAAGCAAGTCTCTTTAAGATTATGCTTTTCAAAGATGCTAATACATATTGTGAAACTCCCAATTGGGGAATATACAATGGAATTTTCCTACATTTATTTGACTATATATCTCTTGTCTCACAGAGCATTTCTTGAGATTAATGGTCCACAGAACACACTCTGAGGAAATACTGCTGTGAAATGTGAAATCTATTCCTGACTGCTGAGTTACTGACTCAACAAGGCATTGGACATCCTCTGACTTATTTAATTTGATTTTATTTCATGTTAATCAGGAATATGGTGAAACATATATAATGAGCATGACGGTAGAGCAATTTGCAAATATAAACAGTTGTAGAAATGCCAAATATTTGATCATTAAAAAGGAAATTCTTAAGTTTCTGTCAAAAAATATGCTGTACAATTTCCAGGCAGATAATTCAGCATTCTCTAGTAACTCTATTAAAGGAGAAGATGCTTCTGAATAATACAGTAACAACAGCTGCCACTTACTAAGTATTAAGAAAACTCTGAGCACTGTACCTGGGCTACCCACACTGGACTGTGACCACTCCCATGGCCTTGGGACCTGGGCCATTTGTATGTGCTCTGGCCATTTGTGTGTGTTCTTTAGTTAGATGTTCTATCTGCTTACATTTACTTTTGTTGCTTGAGATTTTGGGTGTACATCAGAAAAAAGAAAATCATTGCCCCAACCAACCTCATGGAGCTTTCCCCATAGTTTTGGGATTTGTCTTTGAGTTTTAATACATTTTAGTTGATCTAAATTCATTCTTCTACATGTGGATAAACAGTTGTCTCAAAACTGTATATTGAAGAAACTGCTCTTTCCTTTAGAAAGCATTATATGATCTAACATATGCCAGGCAGTGTTCTGCTGCATAATTTGTTCTAACCACACTAGGATTTTAGGTTAATCTTGCAGCATTTCTGAGCCCTAAAAATTGCTTTTCTTACACAGTAAGTATCTTGTCTATCCTTCTAAAAAACATCTTTTAAATTAAGAGTTAATGCATGAAATTATTTCAAGAATGCTGCAACACAATGTGAAAAGGAAGGTATTGATCATTGCAATTAAGAAAGCAAGTTCACATTTCAGCAGAATATTTCATTATCAAATTTTATAAAGTGATACTTGTTCATTACTTTTCTAGCTTTCTCCATAACAACAAAGGCAATTTGTGCTTCTAGTGGCTCAGACCACAAACCTTTGGTTGATCCAATTCACTTCTGCTGCTTTTATTGCCACCCCTGTCAGAAAATGCATTTACTCCTACCTTCAGAATCTATCTGTCTTCCAACTGCTTCTCATCTCTTTCACCAAAACTTGCTGTCCTCTTCCGATATATACCATCAGTATCTTTTACCAGGGTTGTTGCAGTGAACTTCCTAGTCCCTAGCTTTTGCCGTTGTGTAGTCTATTCTCCACACATCAGCCAGAGTGGCTCTGTGAACATAATGGCAATTATGGCATCTTTTTCCTCAACACCCTCCAAAGATATTCAATTTCACTGAACATGAAAGGTGAAATCCTCACCTGTTCTGCTGTTCCTGTCTGCTGTTCCTCACCTCTCTGACCTTTTTCTGCACTCTTCCTCCTCCTCCATGTAGTGCTAGATGCAATGAGCTTTATTGTCTATTTATTCTTCCAAGAACACATTTTTGTTCAATTATCCTCGCCCCTTTTTGTAAAATGTTTGTATGAATGTCACTTTCTCAGCAAGCTTTTTGTTATAATTTAAAATTATTTCTGTATATATCATTGCTACCCTGTAACAATCCATATGTGCTTGTATTATGTTTATTATTTATTGTTTCCCTTTTTCAGTATGATGGAAGAAATTTTTGCTCCCCTCCTTTTTCTGCTAACGTATTCCAAACATCCAAAGCAGTGCACAATTGATGTTCACTTTTTCTTAAATATTAAAGTTTCTTAAATATTAAATGATTAATTTCTGAAGGCAATACTGAGGAGTGGCCATTATACATATTTTACAACTATGTAAACTGAGATGTGGAGTTCAAATGACTTCTTCAGCAATACACTGTGAGGAAACTGCATGGCCCAGAATCAAGCAGCAGTCATTACATTATACTACAGTATGATGATCATATGATGATTCTGGTGGCTGTGTCCAAAAATAGAGAATGAGAACGTATCAGAATAAGGGATCATCAATGAGTACAAAAGCTTTCAATATGTTAGAAGGAAGGAAGAGCAAGAAAAAATGGCTTTGGTTCTTTGTAACTAGGTGACAGTGATCTTTTTAAGACTTTTATAACACTGGTGCTGAACCTAGACAGCAGTAGATGGTAGAATAAACAGAAGGTAAATAAAACCAGAGAATGAATAAATATTACTCTCAAAAATTTTGGGGTTGAGAAGGGGAAAATCCTGTAGCTACGTGGAAGGGAATATTTCTTTTTTCATGTTTTTTCCCCCTTTGGGGCATCTTCAGAGGAAGAGAAAATGAGGCAAAGGAAATAGAATACAGAGGTCAGGGTTAGGAATGCTGTCAGACTAGCCACACAGTGGGTGAAGCAAGCATCACCACTCATGGGATGTCCTCCTGGCTCAGGTTGTGTTTGCTACTCTGTGAGGCTTGGGAACTGGGGTAATCCTGTAACCAAAGCATTCCACCACTTTTCTTTGTCTCTCAGAAGAAACTGTTCCCAATTTCTTTAGTAGCTGTTTTACATTATCACTTTGCTCAGTCCTCCTACTTCAGTTCCAAATACAGCTGTCTTTATTCTGAAGCAGAACAGTGCCTCCTGTTTTAGTGAAAAAAAGAGAACCCTGCAGGCAGCAGTTTTTTCAACTCATCTCCTCACCTTTGGTCTCACTTGAGTTTTTGCGACTTTACCTTTTCTCTCTTACCTCAGTGCAGAGGCACCATGCTTTGCCCCCAAGTTTAAAATGAAAGCCTAGAATCATAATTCACTCTTAGAGTCCCTGCTTTATCAAACTTTCTTTCATTCTAAACTTTCATCAAGTTCTTTATATTTATAAACAAGGTTTTCTACATATAGGGCATCCCCATTAGGTATTAGGAATTAGGAATTTCTCCAAACTTCCGACCAACATTTTATGATTTCCGTTATTCAATAAGTATACATTCAACTTCTACCATGTTGCCATTGTGTTCTCTTTGTCCCCAATCTCATGATTGTTGAATAATCTCATGAATGTTGATTAGTGAAGTTAATGATACAAACAGATTGTCATACTGTATATTATGCAGGTTTTTAAAATAGTAAGGTAGACATTTCTGAGCTGTCTTCCCAAAATTTGTGGACAGGTGGATTTCTTTTTGACTTCTAAGCTTATTTCTGTGGAATGAAGGAAAGTGTTCCACTGATTAATAGACTCAAGTATCTCTGCTTCATTAGGTGGCAGGGACGGATTCAGGAAAGCTTTGTAAAGAAGTAATGTGGGAATTGATTTTAAGAGAATTAAGTCTGAGCCAGAGGAAGTGAGAGGCAAGGCGGGTGTGAAGAGGCAAGCAGAGTGGTGGGAATAGCCCAAACAGAGCTTTGAAAGGGGGCATAGCCTGTGTGTATGTGGGGAAAGTCAGTTGGCATCAGGAACAGCATGTGAACATCCTGAAGAAAATGTAGATGTCCACGATTCATGTGAGAGAAGTTAATGTTTAGGTAGTGGGGAGCCAATGAGGGCATCCCATGGCCAAGTTTCTACCTCTGAGAAGGATGGAAATGAAGGGGACAAGTCCTGAAATATAACATCTTCAGTTTCACATTTCACGCCCATTTTCTCATTACTGGCCTCTTCTTAACTTTTCATTTCTATAATATTTTCTTTTCTTTTGTTTTAAAAGAGACCAATTTTGACTCTTTGCTATTTGAAGATGATGACATTTTTTCTCAGTAATTCACATATTTTTAATCATATGCATGGATTTTTTAATTTGGAAAAAGAGACTAAAATTTAGGATTAGGTGAAAGACTAAAATGGAGAAAAGTGAAATAGGATAGATAAGGACATTTTGTGTCCCCTGTCATTGCCTTCAACTAGGATTGAGATCCATTTTGATAATAAATTTATAACCACATCAGTCCCTTGGTAGAATTTTTATACAAAATGGTTGGGACTTATAGTTACTTAATCAAATATTTTATAATACATGGAATATTCATTTTAAAAGAAGCATGTATACCTTAAAATTTTATTTTAATCTAAATGCATTTATTATAAATAAAGATTTTCCAATCTTTTGATTTAGGACAAAGAAATAATTTACTGCAATTATTATTAATATTATTATTTTTGAAATACTAGGGATCAAACTTATGACTTTGCATTTGCCAAGCAGGCACTTACACCGCTGAACTAAAACCCCAGCTAGAATTATTTTTTTTTAATCACAACCTTAATTTTTCACATTTTTGTTTTCCCAAAATGGCACAAAAGTTAAATAGACTGTGAAGTTTTCTGTGTATAGAATTCATCTAGATCATCTCAAGTCTTATATGGTTGTTTCTCATAGAGCTGATCTGACAGCAATATTTGGAGCTGAAGGGACTGTGTCTAAAAGTGCAACATGAATGATCTTTGTAGTGATTAAAATATGTTTTAATTGTATCAGTGTCAAAACTCTGCTTGTGATACTATAGCATAATTTTGCAAAATTTTACCACTGTCACATCTTATAAGTTTTGCAAGATGTTACCGTTGTGAGTCAAAAATTATCTTAAAATTAAAAACTCAAGAATTATTTGTTGAGGGTTCTTATATGCCAAGCATTACTGTAGATGGCAGAGGAAACCAGAGTTAGATAGAAGTTGAAGTGGTGAGGGCACATTTTATTCAGGAATCTTGCAATAGGAAATAAGGGACCCAGTATAGAATCTGGTTCCATTCTGAATACCTCAAGGATGAGTGAAGATTTGTAGTCAAGGTATAGGAGGAGTTGATGAAAATCTTCTAAGAAGTCACATAAAGTCAGACCAATTCTGGATGAACTGACCTAACAGGATTTCTATTGACAGCAGACCAAGGTACTCGGATACCAAGGATGGAGTGAGGAATTCTGATTAAATATTCTGATGTCAATGGTGGGAGATTCTGCTAAACTAACTTGGCAGAGTTTTTGCTAAAAGTGGATTTTATAAGAAAGTATACCTACGAGCCTCAGAAGTAGATTCAGTTAGGTCAAACAAAGAATCTTGGCATAAACACAGAAGCTACTACTGTAAATGATACAGATAAGAATTTCTAAACCCCCAAAGTAATATATTCTGATGGAAAGAGTTTTGAGCCATTTTGTAGTTCTTGGTCTGGAACTTGAGCCATTCTAAAGTTCAAAATGATTTAGATATCATGTCTTTAATATGGATGCTACAAGGTATAGCCTTACATTGGGTGGGAAGGTTGTTCCAAGTTGCTCTGTAGGCAGCAGATGTGTGTGAGTGGAGCCCAAGCAAAGGATAAGGAGCATGAGAGGTGCAACATAAAGTCTCTAGCTGACTTATTGGGTACATTTTAAAAAGTGAAAGTTTTGAGGAGGAAGATGGGGCTCTGATGCTATCAGACTGAAGGCTCTGGAAGCAACTGACATATGGGCAACATTTCCTGCCTTGATTAAAAGCAGTGCTGTCAACCTTTCCTTGAAGGAGAGAAACTTTAATGTCCTATTTGTCTCTTCCCTCTCTCTAATACTGTATTTCCAATCAGGCTACCTGTGATCTCTATCTTTTCAGTGTTTCTTTAATTCATCACTTCTTTCTATCTGTACTCCCAATGTCAGTGAGAATATTATAGTCTCTTACCTCCAGTCCTTAGTAAATATTCAGTAATTCACTTGTTACCTAAAAATTTCACCTCCAACCTTTGGTTTTTGACTTACAGTATTTTCTGATTTGTTTTGTAAAAATAAAAATCTGATTATGTCACACTTCTTCCTTTCACTGATTTGGGATCCAAACTGTTATGTTAGTTTACAGATTCTTCAGTGTGTGAACCTACTACACATTTCAGAACTCCATAGTAAGTACTCCCCACAACATGCTTTCTCCTATGTATGGTTGACTTATTTCCTAAATACTGTCTATGTTAGATTGTGCTTTTCCACCCTCTGAAGTTTCTACACTGATATTCTACCCAAACTCTAACTCATGAATTAAGATCTGCCCTAATATAACCTCTTCTTTGGAATTTTCCTTAAAATCTTTAGTTCCCAAAGTTAAAGAAAAGGCTCTGTTTTCCTGTACCCCATAACAGTTTTTAACATTTACATTACATTTTAACATTTACATTACAGCATAAATCCTGACTGTTTTGCAGTATTGTCTTGTTTGTTTTTGCTAAGTCCACCTTCATATTATCCTGCTGTCCAACTGCTGGGTATTTGAATATTCTAGCTTCCACAATCAAACCTAGCAGGAACTTCCTGATGGAAGAAACTTCCAAGTGCTGGAAGGGTGGTGGCCAGAAGGCGCACACAAAAGTGCCTTGCCCATCCCTCATCCCTCAACCTCAAGCCTTTTTCTATGCACCTCCTGTATCAGGCTGTTCCTATATCATAAAAATAAATCAGTAAACAAAACTTTTGAGTGTAAGGTTCAGAGCATTTGATATGGCTGTAGAAACAAGTCTGCCTTGCTGGGACAGTCACTCTGGGTTTCTTCTATCATGCAGGCAGCTTCTGTTATCAGTCAAGATGGAGTAACAGGACCTCACTTGCCTTCTATCTTAGTCCATTTGTCTCTGACAACAACACACTGAAACGGGCTAATTTATGAAAAGTAGAAATTTATTTTTCACAGTTTTGGATCCCTGGAAGTCCAAGGTAAGGGCACCAGGATCTGGTGTCTGGTAAGGACCTTCTTGCTGTGTCCTCATGTGGCAGAAGATGGCAAGAACAGCTAGTAAGTTAACCAAATGCTGGGTGAAGCTCCTTTTCTTACAAGAGGCTTCCGCTTATTAAAGAGGGAGCAGTCTTCATGGTACAAGCACTTCTGATAGATCCTACTTCTTAAAATTCAGCTTGGCTTGAATTTTGGAGAAGTCATTCAAACCATAGTACTCTCCCACCTGAAGCAACCAAAGACCTGGGCAAAATCTAGAGAACAATGGCCGGCATTTAAGACATTGATTGGCATTAAGAAACTAAAGTCATTGACCTTGACAGATGGGAAATAAATAAAAATATTTATTTGTTTTCTATGGGAACATTGGCCCAAAAAACCTAATCCAGAAAAACAGGAAAATAGAAATCTACTGACAACCATCACAGTTTTGAAAAGAACAATACAGAACTAGAGAAAACTAAGAAAAGCACTAAGTGGTGAAAGAAGATCTTTATTTTCCCAGAGGCCACATGATGAAATCTCCAGAGTGTATTGTGTGTTGCTGTGGAAGACAAAGAAGAAAATCCTGAGGGTGGGAGGGAATAGCAGGAGACAGTATGTGCAGTTGTGTAAGGAAAATGAGAAACTTACAGGAATTTCTGAGCACAAGAGGAAATGTAATAATGAACACTTTAAATAAAAGCTACTCTGGACTTGAACTTGTCTCTTAACTTTCTGGGAGGATAAAGAGTGCAATCTAAAAAAAATCAGACCCAGCCTCACAGCGGCTCCCTCAATTCCCAGGTAACTGGATCTTTTTGCAGCGTCCTAGAATATATGTGTGAGTCATCCAGACAGAGAACTGATTTGCTTGGAAAGAAAATCATCACAGTGTTATCCTCATTTTCTGATTCCACTGACCTTGTACTAAACATGGCAACAGCAAGCCCAGCCCTGTTCATACTTGAAGCTCTGTTGCAGGAAGATTCCTGTTAGTCTAGGTGTCACTGTACTGTAAATCCTGTCTCAGAGATCACCAGTTTTTAAAGATTATCTGTATAAAGGACACTGTTGTTGTGTTGGGGAAGCTACGTAAATTTGGTTGTCATATATATAGTGCTTTGAGTTCTGTAACAGAGGAGAAATGTATAATGCTCTAATTTATCTACATTGTTACTGATGCCCAAGTAAGTTCTGGGCTGTCACACTGATATATTCAAAACATTCTCAGTCAAGCAGACCTTTCCACTACTTTGCAAAATAGTTAATCAGAGATTCTTGCATTTGCCAGTGTTTTTATAATGATACATGGATAGCAGTAGATGTCAAGGTCCAAAGAAGGACAGATAGAGTGCCCTGAGATATACTTTATATTTTTGTTAATGCCTTACTTCACCTATCCCATGTTTATTTCAGCTCCCATACTGATATACATAGTATATTATTGTGAGCATTATTATTTTCAGTCATACATCCATGTCAGTCCATATATTTGTATTGTTCTCTTGAAAACTCTCAGCATGATACATATTATTTCACACTTAAAACATTTAACACTAAATTGAAAACAGAAGAAGCGGGGGAGGGAACAGGAGGTGACAAATGCAGAAGAGGAGGGAGAGTGGGAAGGCAGGGTACAGTAGGAAGAGATGAGGCATATGGGAAAACAGGGATATGTCAAGTTCATAGAAAAAGCAAGCCAATATCTGATTGATGAAGTGCACTTGTTGTCTCTCTCATGGTGCTTTTTAGCTTGAGAGGTGCTGTTGACAAGGAAGGCAATGACCTGTCTCACAGTAGCAGAGACCCTATGTCTGTAGCATAAGAGTATACAATTACTTATCAAGAAGTGTCCTCTACTAGACCAGAACACAATGTCAAGTTCCTTTTTTTAAAATTTTTTTAAACCCTTTCCATTAACATTTAGAAGAAAATTTTCTCCTCTCTGTCTCAGATTCCCTGAAGGTCAGATTCATTCATCTGAAGTTTCTAGGAACCTCTTGTTTATCATCATAATGGATAGGTATGAAATTCTTACAGCATAAAAAGTAGCTCAAAGAACAAATATCCAGTGCTTACCCAGTTGCTTACTTTTCTGGGATTTTTAGTAGACTTCGTGCCTCTTGGACTCCGGACATATAAAGTACACATATGCAGTTATGTACAGTGGAAATGTTTTAAAATGATACGAACCTAAATTGCGATTCTGGTCTTGAAATAAAGTGACCATGGAAGGTTACCTGATGGTTCCAAGACTGCATGTCCTCAAACAAATAATTGGAAAGAGTACCTGAATTAAAGATGAATTAGATGTGACATACACAATAAGTCCTACAAAATGTAAGTTTTTCATTTCCTTACATGTACTTTAGCTGATCCCCATGTAGAATTTTCAACTTGAATATAAACTAAATCCTTAAAATTTTGACTTGTTTAAATAGGAGTGTAGATAGACAATGCAGACACCTTGTACAGAAAGCTGTCTCAGTGGAAATAGTGGCTTCATTGATGTGATAAATTTCAGGAGTTGTCACAAGGGATTATAGCAGGAGAGGAAATAAAAGATTATTGCTGGAAAAATAATTAGTGCTGCTAATTAAATATACAGGTATTATCTGCAGGCCTAGAGAGGTAGTTGGAGGAAACTTTAAGATCAGCCTGAATCCACTGTGTCAGGGATGATAAAATACCATTTTGTGCTATTTAACACCACAGTTATTTTACAAAATGTTAAAGGAAGGAGAGAAAAATATGAAAAAAAAAGAAAAAGAATTAAGATTCAATATGTACAGGTACAAATTCCCCATAATAAATGTAATCATTATATATAGGAAACATACTAATAAAAACAGTATGAAATATGATTCCTGCATATGAAGATTTTTGACCCAGGTAAATTTTTCCCTGTCTGCTGCCTTACTCCATTATGATATCATTTGGGTATGAGTGACTCATTACTATAGACATCTGGAAGTATATAGGAAGTTTTTCAAACATACTTTAACCCTCAGTACAAATATGTGATGCTCAGGAAATATATTTGATGCTCAGGAAATATATCCTATCTCAGTCTGTAATTGTTTGGCTGATATCCTTAGGAAATGAAAGTTTTAGAATAAATCCTAAATTTAATTCTAGAATGACTTATCTAAATTCTTTCTCAACAATGAAAAATCATAGGATGTAGCCTTTAAAAATGGGCAAAATATAAATAGAGAAAAACATCAGGTGACTCTTAGTTAAGGAGTGAACAAACTCATGCCAGCCAGCACAACTGAGCTGTTAAATGGTGTAACAGCACATAGGCAGGTTTTAGCTGGATGTGAAAGAGGCAGGAAGACTTTCTGTGAGAAGATCTCAATACCACAAACTTCTTCACCTCCATGCTTCACACAGTTAAACAACATGAGCTTTGGAGCCCTTAGCAACTTACATTCTACCTGCATCTAAATAAATAAGTAGTAGGTGATCAGACCATATCCACTCAGTGCTTAATGGTCAGTGCTCACATAAGAAGCAAGAAAATCTTAGACACCATCATGGACTTTGAAACCTCTTACTTGCTTTCTGCTAGTAATAGAATCTGTTAACTACCAAGAATCCTCCGCATGGCTATATATCAGAATCCAAAAAAGAGGGTCTTGACAGAATCCTACTTTCAACACTAACAATTAAAAACCATTTTTTTTCTTTACTTGACACTACTTTGAATGTATCAAAGAACAGCAAAAATAGGACCTTGCAAGGATGGTGAGTTATCAATTACTTTTAATTACTCCCCAGCTTTGTCTCTTAATTACCTACTGTGTTAGCTGGGATTTATTGCAGAGTAGTAATAAAGATGCTTTGCATTTACTGCATCCTTTCCTTCAAGGAGTTCAGTGCATGTTATAGATATTACTTTACTGTTACAAAAATTAAGTGTTGAAAACACTTCTATGAATAAAGAAATTGTGAAATAACAATATTTGTATTTTTGACTCAGAATACATTCTTGGGATAGTTCATAGTAATAGACAAATTTCAGGAATTATTATTTTTTTAAATCAGTACCAAGGATCGAACTCACTACTGCAAACTTGCAAGGCAGGCACTTATGCTGCTGAGCTAAATCCCCAGCCCAAATTTCCGGAATTCTTACAATGACCTTCTGTGTTTTACATGATTGGATTATTGAATTTTGTTCCCATGTTTTTGTACTGGTAAAATGTATTTTTCCAAATGTAAAGAATATTATAAAATATCAAATAGCAACACCGAAGTGTAATATTCTGCCCAAGATTTAAATAATGCATCCCTAATTTTTAAAAAAAGTATGAAAGTTTTGGTTACCATAAAATATTTTAATTTATAAAAAAATCTAGGTTCATTGGAAAATACATACTTACAATGAATTATTCTAGAACATATATTAATATATTCATTATCCTAAACCACTATTAGATAAGTGAAGTTTTCTCTAATTAACCTCATTCTGTAAATGCAGAATATTCATTTGTCTATATTCAATGTGTGTCTATGCCTATTGTTTCAGAACTTGTAGCACTATTGCTTCTTGGAGATCTGCTTCCTGAAAGTGGGAGCAAGTGATTTGACCATTGATTTTCAACCAATGTTTTTGGGAATAGTTGATCACATACAGAATAATTAAGTTGAACTCAGGAGGAACTGAAGAACAGCATTCAGCATTCAAGAGCTCCTCAATGGCTGGTGAGCTACACTTCAGGGTTAAAGCCACTTATACATTAAAACAATGGAATTTACATGCTTTAGAGGTTTTCTTTCCCCTATCTTGTCTGTTAGAATTAATAAGTTAGAGAAGCCTTCAGCTCAGAATGGAGGCTCGATTGCACTCCTTTTGCTAAGGATCTGAGATGTGAGGAGATTGCAGTTGCAGACACAGTAAAGCACCTTTTGGACCCCAAACTGCTTGGTATTGTTTCTTTCTTTATTTCCTATTGTTTCTATTTGAACAGACTCCCACTGCTCATAAACTAAAAAATTATAAGCTTTTTATGTGCAGGCTAAAGATGGTAATGAAATGTAAGTGCTTGGTTTCTAATTTGTGCCATTTGAGTAGAAAATTATGGCACACAAGATCAAAAGCATTAAGATTAACCTTCTTTAGGATTTTGTTTAGTGTTCTTCACTTTGTTGTCATAGATAAATGCAAAGAAACACACCATTTGGAAAAAGGCAATCGAATCTTGACGAGGATGCATTTATTCTTAATTCTAGTTTAGATTTTACTCTATATTGCTTGAGATGCAATTAGAGTTACCATGCACAACAAAAATAAGTTTGTGTAGCATCTTTCTTTTAAGGACATGAAGAGGTTGGAAGTCACACTTTATTTATTGGGTAGGATATTGAAAATGAAATCCTGATTGCCTCTGAATCAGTTGATTATGTTAATTATGTCTTATGTCTTGGTTCCCCACTTACAAAGTGAAGTTAATTATAGCTACCCTCACTTATCTCATAGGAATTTTTGGGAGAATGGAATGAATAATAAATATGATGATATACCTAATGTGAGGAATTCCGAATACAAATTATAGCACTATTTTAGTGTAGCAAAATACTACGGGAGACGAGTATCTAAAAAACAAAACAACAACAACAAAAATACATTTACTATAAAAGAAAGATCCTCAGAATTAGATGGTAAAAGATTAATTAGAGCACGGGAAGAGAAGAAGGGGAGAGAGAACATGATTTCAACAAAGAAAAGAATTTCATACCTTTGCTCTGCGATTGAACTGGAGAGGATTCTGATGCTAAGTTTGGGTTTTGAGAATGACAGGGCTCGATATATAGGGAGGCAGCAGAAGCTCTCTGTGGCCCACAAAATTCTACAGGCCAGAGCGCACAGCAGACAGTACTAGCATCTCGAGTAGACTGTCTAAAACTGAAGCTATTGGTTTCCCCAACAAACTGACTTTTACGCAACTGCTTCTCCTAAGGTGTTCAATGATTGCTCTATTTTCAGCTTATCTGTGAAAGTTATAGTTAGCATTATCTTTTCTCTTTTCTCCATTCTTTCATATTTAAGAGGTCTTCAGATTCCATCAAATGTTCTTCCCATTGGTCTCTTCCAGCTCTGGTGTTTTCATCTTCAGTGCCACCACTACAGATCTAGTGCTCTTCATTTTTCACAGGTGCCCCTTCTTTTCCTTGTGATGCTTACAGCATAAAACAAATAAATCCTTCCTCTTAACTAATTACATTAATGAGGTCAGTTCTCTCTTCCAGTCTTTACTGAGTACTCACTTGCTTGTTTGAGTCCACCTTTCCAAACTGACCATTCCTAACATGTGTCCTGTATGCTAAGCAGACTTCTTTACCCCATCTCCCTTAGCACTCTGTGCTTAATTTCATATATTTTCTCCCTTTGGAAATTTCTCAACTCTCTAACGTTTCCCCCCAGTTTAGTCGGTTCTATAAGATTAGCTTTAAACTGTAACACTGGAATGCTGCAACCTGGTATAAATCTGTATACCTCTCCCCAACTTGAAATCAGTCCCAGAGCCACAGTCTTACAATACCAGTTAGCAAACAACAAACTGACGGCAACCAGTTTTTAAACCAGCAACTATTGCTACTCCCACTAAATCTTTATAGTTCAGTCTTACTTTTTGTGTCACTTAGTTGTGCTCTGCTTTATGCCCTAAAAGAAATAGTTTTTAGAATTAAATTAGTTTGATTTTACCACCTGATGGTCAATTTAAGTTCATAGACTATGTACAAGATTTTTTTTTGGTTATTCTTCTCATTGGAAAAAAAACTACATATGAAAACTGAGGCATTCAGTGTGCAACTCTTTAATTTCTCTGGTTTTGAAAAGTATTGCTTTTTAAAAAGTCATAAATTATATCCCCTAATCTTTTTCTTTATACTCTTCCAGAAGATAGTTTCATCTCACTTGTTGCATGTACTTCAAAGAGTTTGTGCAATGACTATAGGTCCTACGGATGTAAAACAAAACCTGACTTTTTTACATGGCCCTGAAGAGCCCATATCAAGGTTTTCTTTTGTTATTTATATTTTGTTCCATATTTAAAACAATTTTAAAATATAACTTTGTCTAGCAATCTTATAATTTTAATGCTAAGTTAAATTTGAGTGGATTAGAATTTGTAGGTGTTGCATAGATTCAACTTCGGTGCTAGTAGGTCAGTTCCAACCTGCTAAATTGTATCACATGTGTACCACATGCCAAGCATCATGCCTTTAAAATATGTTTTCTCCTTTAATCCTAATATTAACTTTCTGAAACTCATTTCAAAGAGTTGGAAATGGCGTTGACAAAGTTATACAACTGTATCCATTGGCATCACAGTGTGATTTCAAATCATTCTGATTTCAGAACTCTGATTTTAGTCATCAACCCCTTAATTCCACCCTTTTTCCACATAAAAACACCATTCTACTGCTTGAACTATGTTACATTCAATGTTTGCATATGCCAGATTGTGTTACTAATAATCAGACTAAAATTTTCAGGTCAGTCTCTTAGAAATACATCTTGTAATTAATGAAGTTATGTTTTCAGTCTGGACTGCCATCCCATTTTAAAATGAAAATGTTGTTGGTTAAGGTTTTATTTAAGCACTTGTAAAAATGATTCTATAGTGATTCTGTTTCACACCTAAAGTCCTTTTCTGAATTAAAAGGATTAAAAAGGAATTAAAAGGGTTCATTCAGATAGATAGATCCTATAACTTTCCTCAAAGACTGGTAAATTAAGAGAAATGACAGCTGAAAAAAAGAGAACAATTAGAACACAATTAGAGATATTATGGAACTAACAGAATTCAAAGGTTAGGAGATAGCAATAGAAGCAGGAAAAAAACCAGTTATAATTTCAGAGAAGAAGTGAAGGATTTTTTAGCAGGTGAAAGGACAGATTAAGGAGGAGCAAATATGTACATTGAGGCAGAAAGGAACATGATATATTAGAGGTTATAATTTCCAAAGCACTGAAATTGCAGAAAGGAACATGATATATTAGAGGTTATCATTTCCAAAGCACTGAAATTTCTGAATACTTAGTTTTAATTCCATCAGCCCTTAATATCATTTGTACAGATCATAGGACCTCGAGGTCATGACTTACTTTATTGAGAACAAACAGCTGCCTGCCTAACCAGTGAGTTGAAGTGCAGTGTTTACATTTTTATATTGTTACACCCAGGCACTCAGCTACTCAGAGCATCCATTTCCCTTCTCTGGCCCACTGTTTCATAGCACCTGGTGACTAGAGTCTTCCAATGGAAGACTGTGCTGCAGGCTTGAGAACTCTTAGATCTGAACCAGTTGCTGTTCCTTTCTTTCACAAACTTAATTTATTGCTTTGGCATCTGTGTTCTCACACTAGAGAGACAGCCATTGTCTGTACTGGGTGCTTAGTCATTTTTCTGGTGTGATTCAGTAGGGTGCCTGACTGCTCTTCCATTTCTCTGCAATTTGTCATGTTTTGACTCTTAGACAGGATTCCCAAGTCTACTTTTAGACTTATTTAAATGTATTAAGTGCTTCTCTGTCTAGCTGCTGCATTTCTTTCTCTGCTTCTGGCACATAGTTGGATAAACAAATGTCTTAATTTATTTTACAGTGACAAGGCTTTTGTTGAAGTGTTCCTCTCTGGAGCCAAAATAGATGCCACACGCCTGGATCTGGACAAGATCCTTTTCTTGTCTAGACACTTCTCAGAGAACTTGCTTATTCAAAGACTTACTTCTTTCCTTCTTGACATCCTTGAATGCCTGTAATTTTTTTCAGGTCAATGAGTTGCTTTCTTATTAGCACTATGAGAGACTGTGAGGAGTGTATTATAATAATAATTGTCTGTTCTCTTTCTTCTCATTCACAAGGATCTGCCTTTCTCTTCTGTTGACTTTCATTCCTTTTGGCCATAACCAGGGCCGGTACTCATCTAATTCCTTTTCTTTCGTCTTTTCTTCTGGTGATAAATGCTAGTCAGCCTCTTGTTACGTTTTCTTCCAAGTTTCCAATACTAAGTTTGATTCTATAAAAATGAGTCAATATGTACTTCAAGAAACACCATCCTAAGAGATCAGTTTATTCAATGTAACATTCTTGAAAGACTCTTCATGACAGGATTTTCCCCAGTACTCTATGTATATCAGTTTCTTTCACTTGAAGTGGCTTCTCCAATTCTTGTTCGTAAGAGCTACATGTTGGAAAGCAAATTCTTAGGTATGAAACCAGTATCAGTAAAGACTCATGGCAAGTTGTGGTACCTGTAAAGGCCTCTTCCTTAGAAGATAACTTAGGAGACCCTAAGAAATTGATAATGGGAAAGTTCCAACTTTGAAAGACTCATGATATCCATTTCTATGTGTCCCAAAGACAAATACTTTGGGACATACAGGGATATGTGGATTAAAGATTTTTTATCATCAACTACCCAATAAAAAAATTCATGTAAAGATTAAAAAATAAACACTTGAATAATCATACATGTAAATATTAAAAAATAAACACTTGAATAATCAGTGGGTCACAGAAGAACTCAAGGAGACATTAAACAGCTCCTAGAATCAAACAGCAATGCCAGAAGAATGTACCAGAATCTATGGGACACAAGAAAAGCAGAACAAACAGGAAAGTTTGTAGCTGTGGCTGCTCATATCAGAAAAGCAGAGATGGTCTAAATAAATAACCTAATGATTCATTTTAAGACCCTAGTAAAACAAGAGCAATCTAGTCAAACCAAGTATATGAAAGGAAATTATGAAGATCAGAGAGGAAATAAAAGAAGTGTAAACTAAAAAATTACAAAAAACCAATGATTTGAACAGTTGAGATACCAACTATTAGCCTAATTGATTCAAAAGAAGGAAAGAAACTCCCTCAATCAGTGAAATTAGAAATTGAAAAGGTAGCCATTCACAGACTGTGGGGGAAGAGAACAAGAAGTCACCAAGAAGCAAACCCTCCCTGTGAACCAGTGCCATGCATGGATAGTGGCTGCTGGACAGAGAGCCAGATGTCAGCCTTTTCCTGTGAATCAGTGCCATTCGTGGACTGTACAGGCAGAGAACAAGAAGTCACCAGGAAGCAAGTACTCCCTGAGAACCATTGTCATAAGTGGGCCACTCCTGCTGCGGGAGTGGGAGGGCAAACAGACCGAGCCCCTTCCATTGCACCAGTTGGGAAACAAGAAGAGCCAACCTCCACCCCTTGCCCCCTTCCTCCCACCCCCTAGAAGCAACTGGCTGATCCAGAGAAACACAGGCTATGATGACAGCTATTGTGGTGAAATGCAATTTGATGCTTGTAGTGTTTGGTGTTTCACTGACTTTTCAGGTCTAGGGCTGGTGACCTAATCATCTGTTCAGAGGATAATGGTACACAGTATGGCAGCTATGGGGTCTCTCCTCTGGAGGGTGGTAGCCATTGTTAATTTCCTATTATCTAGTTTTGAAGTCCTGTATCATTTTCCTTGTTTTGTTGCATTGGGTTTTATTTTGTTTGATTTTGTTATACCTGATGGCATGGGCAGCTATTTTAAAGATAGGAAGCTATATTATGGTAGCCATTTTGGATTTACTAATGTCTTATTTTGAAGTCCTTTACTGCATTCATTGTTTTGTTTTTATTGGTTTTGTTCTATTCTGTTTTGTTTTTTACTGTGTCTGAAGTTATGGGCAGTATTTTGAAGACAACAAGAGGCATTATGGTAACCACTGTTGACTTTGTAGTGTTTTGAAGACCCGTGTCACTTACACTTGTTTGTTTTGATTGACTTTATTCTGTTTCATTATGCTTGGTTTTATTCTTTTTAAAATAAAAAAAAAGAAATGAAAAATGTGACACCACTGAACTCTAGAAGATTATCAGTAACTACTTCAAAAATCTGTACTCCAATAATTTGGATCTAGAAGAAATAGATAAATTTGTAGACACTTACTAATTACTAAAACTGAAGCAAGAAGATAAGAAACCTGAAAAGTCTAGCAACTAGTAATAAAATTGAGGCAGTATTAAAAACCCTACCAACTAAGAAAATCCCAGGACCTTCTTGCTTCACAGCTGAGTTTATAAGAACTTCAGGAAAGACCAGCACCAATACTCCTCAAACTCTTTAACAAACTTTAAAAGTAAGGAGCAATTTCTGGAAATTAACATTTCCTTGATTCAAAAGAAGATAAAGACTCAATTAAAGAAGAAAATTACAGACTAATTTCTATAAAGGAAATATATGCAAAGATCCCAATAAGATATTGGCAAGCAGAATGCAACAAAATATTAAAGAGATCATTCATCACGTCAAGTAGGCTTCCTCCTAGGCATGCAAGGATGGCTCAACACATGCAAAATCAAAAAGCATAAAGCACTGTATAAACAAAAGCAAGGACAAAAATCATATGATTATCTCAATATATGCATAAAAAGATTTTAAAAAACCCAACATTTACTCATGCTTACAGCTAACAGTTTGCTTTGCATTTCAGGACATTAGGCTTCCTTTGAGATGGTGACCAGTTTCCAAAAGCAAGAGTCCCAAAAGAACCAGATGAGATCTGCATATTTGTCATGGCTTAGCCTTGGAAGTCTCACAGCATCACTCCTTCAGTGACAACCTTGTCAGGTTTCAAGAGCTGGAAATGGGTGTAGACCCCACTCCTGATGGGAGAGTGTCAGAGGCAGAGTTTAAGAGAAGCACATTGTAGGAGAGAAGTTGCATCCACTTTGGGAAAATGCAAGTTGCCACAGCATGTCCCCACTCTGAGGTGTGGGGTTGAGTGCCTTCACTGCCTGGGCATGTGCCTGAGAAACTTACCCTTGTTCATCAGGAGACATGTGCAGAAGTGTTCAGAGCACCAGTTGTTTGTTTTTTGTAGTTCTGGGAACTGTGCCCAGGTATGCTTTACTACTGTAAGCTACAGTCTTCTAACTCTTAGCCACCCTCTCTCTGTTTGAAAGACAGAACTTGCTAAGTTTCCCAGGCTGACCTTAAACTTATGATCCTCCTGCCTTAGCCTTATAAATAGCTGGGATTATAGGCATGTGCCACTGTACCAAGCTCACACAGTGTTTTTAGGAGCAAAAATATCGAGAAAAGTCCCCAAATTTTCACAGCCAAATAGATAAATAAAGTGATATCTCTCATATAATGGAGTAACATGCAGTCCCAAAAATACATGGGTTGCACTGTGGAGCTATATGGTCACTTCAGACACAGCCAGCTGAATAGAAGAAGCACAGAAAACTGTAAGGTGTGATTCTGCTTACAGCCAGCAGAGATAGCTTGGAATTGTCTCCTATAGCCTCCTCCTCAACATGATCTTCAAGATGTCCAGTGGGCCTCTAGACCTTACCTTGCCTAAAGTTCAGCTCCTGCCTTCCTCCCAAAGCTTTTTTGTTGTCTGCTATCTGCCATGAGAAGAATGTCTCCCAGAAGGACTTGAACTTTCTGTCACACTGCCTGTGACAGTGCCTTTGTTTGAAAATAGTTTTGCAAACAAAATCAAGATCAGGTCCTAAGGCTGAGTCCTAATTCAGTGACTCACATCGTTATGAAAAGAGGAAATTTGGACATAAACACACAGTGGGAAAACAACCTTGTGATTGTAGAGCCAGAGCCTGGAGTGACACAGCCATGAGCCAAGGACAGGATGGTGGCTGCCTCTAGTAGCAGGAGGAGGCAAGAAGGGCCCTCTCTAGGCTGTAGAGGAAGCCAATTCAGCCCACACCTGGATTTCAGACTTCTAGCCTCCAGAACAAGGAGAAAAGAGATTTACATTTTTTAAGGTACCCAACCTTTGGTCTTTTGTCACAACATCACAGGACACAAATGCACCTTGTCAACTACTGGCACCTTCCTGCTGGACAGCCACTATGGTCCTCAGAGGCACCAGCAAATGCCTTGAACTCACCCTTCACAATGCACCCACCACCAGTTCCTCTTATCTGGTGCAGCCAGTACCTGAATATCGCTGCTCGTCACACTGCACCTGTCTGTTTCTCTCCTTAGGCAGCAGCCTCATGATTCTAGCATGCCTGTGATGAGCACTTCCTTGACATCACATCTCCCTCCAAACAAAAGCCAAAGTCTCAATAACAGCAAACCTCCCGCGTACATGCACATGCACAATTGAAAATGGGTAAGAGACTTAATAGGTCCTTGGCCAAAGATGTAGCAATGACCTGTAAGGGTATGAAAAGAGATGAAGTATCATCAGCCACCAAGGAACCACAAATGAAATCCACAGCAAGATACCAGTGCACACCCACCAGGATGTGATCATGGAGACCCAGAAACCCCCATTCACATTTTTTTGGAAAATACCAGGAAGTTAGTGTTTATTAAAACACTAAACATGGACTTATCATAGAATGCAGTCAATGCCTAAAAGCAATGGAAAGATATGTCTTGTGTGAAATGAGTATGGGAACATCCATAGATGTGCTATGCACAAATGCTAAACCATGAGGACGTCAAGGATAGTGTGTCTATAAATGGAGTATGAAGTGATGGCACAGGTGAACAAAGCCAAGTCATATGCCAAAGCAGGAAGAAACTTGAAGACTTTGTGCCCAGTGAGAGAAACCAGACACAAAACCAGCAGGAAGGGTCCTGGAGGCAAATCTATAGATACTGAGCAGGCGAGGCTGTATTGGAGGTGAGGGTTGAGGGCATGCACATTATCCTGCAGGTGACAATAGCCAACAGCACAGAGGAGATGCCTCCTCAGCAAAGCCACCAAGTTGTATGTGCCATATAGGTGAGCTGTATGCAAGCTAAGCTTTCTTAAACTAATTACAACAATGGAACAAATAATTACAACAATGAAAGTTAAAAATAAAACCAGAGACTTCACGTTCAGGAAGAGATGGTGTGGACAGATCTCTCCGTGCTCCTCTAGCTAAACACAACTTTAAAATGACACAGCAGGCAATTATAGGACTCTTAATGGAGGGAGGAGAGAAGCAAGCTGGCAAGCCCAGCAGTCAGGGCCACGAGGCCCAGATCTCATGACCCTCCTGCTGGTAGCAGAAGGAGGCCGGGTCTGGCACCTCCCTGGTCTCCCACCCAGTTGCTGGTGGCTTCACATACCCTGCCACTGGGAAGTCAGCAGAATGGTTAGAAACCTTCAGGTACCAGATCTACACATGGGCCTGGCCTCCCACCTCCCCACCCAGCAGCAAGGGGAAGCCCAGGAAGCACCTCTTTTCTCAAAGGTGGCACCCAAAGAATCAAGCAGATGCCTCTGTGGCACCAAATAAATAGAAGAGAGCAAGGATACAAGGGCTCTGAAAAGTGAATCACCATCAGATCACACTTAACAGCATAGACCAGGCTGTGCTGCATCTACCAGTGCATCCTGGCCAGATGACAGGGAGTGCTGAGACTCCTAAACATTGTCAAAACTGGCCAGGCTGCAATTAGAAGATGACTTGTCATACCAAGAACCAAGAAACTCCTAACTTGAATCAACAGATTCCAATGATGATGAATCAGTAGTTGAAATTATCTGCCAACGATTATAGAATAGACATAAAAAAATCAACAAAAAATTACAAATAATCTTGAAACATGACAAAATAGAAAATATTTTTATGTAAAGAAAGAAAAAATTTTAAAAAAACAAAAGAGAAAAAAGAGAAAAAAGGTAGAATAATACAGAATTCAAAAAAATTAACATCATAATATCACTAGTTGATACATTAAATATTTTCATCTTAAAAACAGTTGTTAAAGTTACAAAATCAAAGCATAAAATGTGGCTAGACACTCAAACATTGTCATTGCAAACCTTTCTGTTCAATGATCTAACAGAAATTTAGTAACATGGTCATCTATCTTACACACTATATGTACCATTATATCCTTTAGAGCACTTTCCTTCCCTTTCACTTTTACAATATCTATTATACTTTTTGGATCTCATTACTCTGTCAGTTTTTATTATATTTTACACTAGAGAGACAATGTGGTATTTACTAATGTGAGTCGTGTTTATTTCACTAATGAGGTTATTTCAAGTTGCCCCCATTTACCTATAAAGGCCTCAAGATCATCCAATGTCCCATGTGCAGCTGAGAAGAATGTATAATCTGATGTGGTTGAGTGGAACACTCTGTAAACATCCACTAAGTCCATTTGCTCTCAGGTATGATTCATTTCTGTTATTTCTTTGCTGACTTTTTTCCTAGCTGACCTATCTCTTTGTGACAGTGTGGTGTTATGGTCTCCTATTACAATTGTGTTCTTGTATATTTGATTTTTCATGTCCATTAGTATCTGTCTTATATAGTTGGGTGCTCCTGTATTTGGTGTATATATATTTATAATTGTTAGTTCTTCCTCTTGTAGTTTTCCACTTACAAGTATTTAGTGGCCTTTTTAAAATCTCTTTTAATCCTTTTAGGTTTGAAGTTCACTTTGTCTGAACACAGAATAGCTACCCCTGCTTTTTCTGGGTTCCTGTTGCATGGAATACTGTTTTCCATCCCTTGATTTTTAATCTATAGTTTCTTTTTGAGTCAGATGTGTTTCTTCTATACAACATATTGTGGCATCCTTTTTCTTGATCCATTCTGTCAACCTGTTTCTTTTGATAAGTTAATTAAGCCCATTTACATTTATGGATATCACTGATATATACTGGCTTGATTTTGCCATGCCTGTTGTTGCTTTCCTGCTTTTCTCTCTAGGGTTGGTTTGGTGGACATGAGTTTCTTTAGTTGTTCTTTATCATGGAAGTATCATGTTTTTCCATTAAATTTGAAAGACAGTTTTGCTGGGTTCATCAGTCTGGGTTGAAAGTTATTTTCTTTTAGGGCTTGAAATACTTCACTCCAAGCTTGTCTTAGCCTAAAGGTTTGGGCTGAAAAGTCTGCTGTGATTCTAATAGGCTTTCCTTGACAGGTTAGTTGTGTCTTTTCTCTAACAGCTTTTAGTATTCTGTTTTTATGCTGTATGTCGGGGATCTTAATTATTATATGTCTGGGTGTAGGTTTATGTTCATTGTGACTGTTTGGCATTCTATATGCCTCACTTATTTGTATATCATATTTTTCCCCATGTTCAGGAAATTTTCTATTACTTCTGTGAATAGTTTAGTTGTGTTATTTGCATTGACTTCTGCATCTTCATTGATAGTTATTAGTCTTATATTGTTTCTCATGGCATCATGTTGAAGATGCTGAATTGTCATTTCATGCTGCTTTGTTGTTTTTATAAATTCTACCCTTTTATGATCACAATCTGTGATTCTGTCCTCAAGGTCTGAAATTCTATTCTCAGCTTCATTTAAATGGTATTGCCAGCTTTCAATAGAATTTTTTGTTTCTTGGATATCTCTTTGAGTTTGTTTCATGGATTCTGCTTGTTTTCTACATTGTTCATTCAAAGTTTCAATCAATTTCCCATGCTTCTGTTTTTTAAATCTGTCTCTTCTCTTGCTATGTTGAGCAACTCATTTACTAAGGTTGTTATTTCTGTCTTTATTTGAGACATTATTTCTAATTTGATTTCCTCTATAACCTCATGGATTTGTATCTTTACTTCATTTGGTATCTTTTCAGAGATTTCTGGTGTATGACTTTTAAAATCCTCTATTGCAATGTCACCTGTACTTGATCCTGATGGACTAGATGTTTGAGATTGCATTTTGCCTTTTTGTTTTGTCATCTTCAACTTTTAGGTAAATATTTGGTCTTTCAATCCCAACAGTCTCAGTCCATAGTGTGAATATTAGGGTACTACTGTGTGGTTGATGTTTTTCCAGTTGCTGGGTAACACAATGAAGAAGAGAGCCAGTCACTTGAATTCCTCCTACAGGGCCTGTTGGGTGAGTCCTATATCCCTTCTGGTCTAACTAGCCTAGAGTGTTGATGTAGATCAACTCTTAATTCCTGCTGTTGCTATGTCTTCAGGTTGTTGCAGGTCACCAGATCTCCCTGTCTATAGTGTTTGAGTCAGCTGAGGCCCTACTGTGTCACTGGGTGTCTCATAAACTCTTAATTTTCTCCAAGTTGGGGGAGGCCTTATTGGGATACTCTTCAACCTGACTGATGTTCTCTGTGTGGAGGAGGGGATTATCGACTCTCTTGCCAGGTTCATCAAGGTCTTACAGTTGGAGGGAGCTTCACTTCTGCTCCTATTTACCTACTGCATACCTCTATTTTAGGGGCAAACTCACCACACTGACTGGAGCTGCTGAGGTCTTCTATTTAGGTGAGGGGTTCCTGAGTCTCCCATGCAGCTAGCACAGTAATCCACTGTAGTCCAAGGTTCTGGAAGAAGGGTTGGAGCCAAAGATCAACCACAGTACCAGGTACAGGAGGTGGGAGATTTCCTGAGAGACAGGCCCACAGTGGCAGTCTGGGGCATCTCAGGTGTGCCAGGCTGAGGGGTGGGCCCGTGGCAGTGGTCTGGGTGTCTCAGACATTCTGGGCCAAGGAGTGGCAGTCCCAAAATAGAAAATCTTATCCAAACCAAACCAAACCAAACCTGACCCAACCCAACCCAACCCAACCCAACCCAACCCAACCAACAAGCCAAATGTTTGTTTGTTTAAGAATCAAATGGAAATCATAGAAGTAAAATACAGCAGGCAGGATTGGTTGCAAACAAAACAAAACAAAATTAAAACAAAAACAGCATATTCAATGAGGAAGAACTGAAAAAATGTTCTTTTAAAATCAGAAAGACAAAAATGTCCACTATTACAACTGTTTTTCAATGTAGTATTCAAACCTTCAGCAAGAGCATCAAATAAGAGAATAAATTTAATAAAGGTATGATATAGGAAAGAAGTCAAACTATGTTTATTTTCAAACTGTATTTATTTGCAGATAACATGATCTTTTACACAGAAGACCCAAAAAGTTCCATCAAGACTCCTAGAACAAATAATCAAATTAAGCATTGTAGTAGGATACGAAATCAACATATGAAAATTATTAGCAACCTTGTACATCAATAATGAACAATGCCATTCACAATAGCCTGAAAAAATTAATTTTAACAATTAACCTCTGTAACAAAATTATAGTACTCTGAAAAGGGAGATTGGTGAGGCATCAGAAAATAGAAAAACATATCCTATTCCTGGGTAGGCAGAACCAATATTGCCATTATACAAAAACTGATACTTAGATTTAATGTAATCAAAATTAAAATATTGACAGCATTCCTCACAGAACTAGAAGGAGTTATCCTAAAATTCATTGAAATCAGAAGTGATACAGAATAGCTAAAGTAATTCCAAACAAGGGCAAAGCGGAAAGCATCTCAATCCCAAATTTCAAGTCATATTACAAAGCTATGATGTTTAAAACACAGTAGGTTATTGGCACAAAAACCAACTTGCAAATTACTGTATTATATATATATATATATATATATAGGTACTCAGGATCGAACTCAGTACCGTGCACTTGCATGGCCAGTATGTGCCTATGCCACTGACCTAAATCCCTAGAGGGTCTGTATCTATTCTCTATAATATCTAATTATATTTCATGTATTTTAAAAATTTGTGTTGATTACAATAATTTTTATTAATGCATGTTTATGGTACATAATGTTTACATTCCTTGTGTTGAGTTGGTATGTGTGCATAACACATCTTGGTTTTTTATGCCCTTTCTCCCTCACATCCCTCCATCTCTTGATCACTTTCCCATTTGAGAAAGATCTACTTCTCTACTTCCTACTAGCTTTTATTTTTCTCTTGAAACCGTGTGGTTTTTAAGTTTCTATATCTGATGTATTTTCACTTAACTTTATGACCTCAAGGTTTATCAATTTTTTACAAATGACTCAAATTTATTTTTCATTATGTCAGACTAGTGCTCTGTTTTGTGTAAATACCACATTTTCTTTCTCTAATCATCTGGTGATGAATACATAGGTCACTCGCAACATTCAGCTGCTATGAATTCTGTTGCTATAAACATGGATATTCATGTATCACTGAATATTGTGACTTTAACTCTTTTAGGAAGAGATCTAGAAGGAGAATAGTTAGATCAAATGAAATTTCTATTTTTAGTTTTTTGAGAAATTGCCATACTGATTTCCACAGTGGTTGTATCATGTACTTTTATGGAATACTATATTTCACAATAAGAGTGATTGGGAAGTACCTTTTTTCCAAGAAAGTGTCTCACTATGGCATTTAGGGCTGGATTCACTATGCAGTCCAGTGTGGCCTTCAATTTACAACTGATCCTTCTGCCTCAGCCTGTCAAGTGCTGGGAATACAGATGTGCACCACCATATCTGGCTCAGAATTACTTTTGAATGAATATTTTAATTTTTTAGTTTTTAGATGATAATAACATATCTATTTGCTGTCAACAACATAAACCCAGAAAAAAGGATACTTCATATTAAATAGTAGGGAGAGGAGGAGAATGAGAAAAAAAGAAGCATGATATATATTAGTTACAGGTACAGATTCTCTAAGATAAATGTTACCATGTATATATATCTAAAATGTTCCAATAAAAAAGATTTGAAAAAATATAAATAGTAATGAAGTATTTATAATCATTAACAGCCAATTTATTAATACTTTGTTGAGTAAGTTTTCTTTAAAATCTTACTTTTATAAATGCACCAAACCATTCAAGTGAAAATTAAATGTTAACAGTGATTCTTATGTATTTTCAGTAGTGTTTTACTTTAGAGAAAACTACTGAGTACATATGCAAGAGTAGATCCATTATGCTGAATAGGAGGTGATGGCGTGATGCCACCTATGCTCAAAAATATACCAGCAAGATAATCTAATAGCTGCTCTATATTAATTTATAGATTGTTTGGAGAAAAAATGATCCATTAGCAAAGCAAGTATTGGGATTCCCAGTGCTATCTTCATATATTATGCTATTGGAAGAATATAAAATGGATATAGTAGTCAGGAAAAATTTTTGTTTTTCAATTCCCTATGTCCATGCCTGTAAATTAAATATTAATATTTCTTTGATCTACTAATGTATGCATCTCTAATGCATCCCTTTTGCCAATTAAAATATTCCTATTGATTAAAAGAAAATATTCTCTTCTTAATTATAAATCTTTAAAAATTTTTCCTGGTCTCTTGAAAAGGTTAAAGAGGGGAATAAAATCATAATCATGAAGCTGAGTTAGCTGGCAAGCTGAAAGCAATCAATCTTCCTTTACATTGTGCACCCTTTGGAACCCTCTCATCTTGCTGTTTGTGAAAATTGTATTACAGATTCACAGACATGTTGTGGAAGGCACTGGAGGGCCAACCCAAGGGAAGGGACTGACATAAGTTCATAGAATTAGCAGCAGGGCTGAGCTCTAGGAAGCCAGAATTCAAATAAAAGTCCGAAGCTCAATTCTCAACTAATTGGTAAGATCCATCCCCAAACTGAAGCTATCAAACTTGAGGAAACTTTCTTTCTTTCTTTCTTTCTTTCTTTCTTTCTTTCTTTCTTTCTTTCTTTCTTTCTTTCTTTCTTTCTCTTTCTTTCTTTCTTTCTTTCTTTCTTTCTTTCTTTCTTTCTCTCTCTCTCTCTCTCTTTCCTTCCTTCCTCTTTCTTTCTTTCTTTCTTTCTTTCTTTCTTTCTTCCTTTCCTCCTCTCCTCCTTTCCTCTTTCCTTCCTTCCTTCCTTCCTTCCTTCCTTCCTTCCTTCCTTCCCTCTTTCCCTTATCTTTCTTTCTTTCTTTCTTTCTTTCTTTCTTTCTTTCTTTCTTTCTTTCTTTCTTTCTTTCTCCTTTTTGTACAAGGGATCGAACTCACAACCTCGTAATTGCCAGGCAGGTTCTTATGCTGCTGAGCTATATTCAGGCCCTTTGAGGGAATTTCTTAGGGATACCTTGCTTTTTTCTTCTTCTGACCCCCAAATTAGTCTTTTCACACTTGTCTAATGAAGTTTACATTATATCTGTTTAACTCCAATCCCAGTCCCTTTCACTTGCTATAGTGCCTGTGAGATAGACAAGAATGAGATTCCTGGAGCCTGAGGTCTGATTTGTCATTTGCATGACCTGAATAATATAAGACTCAAAAGCAGATGGCTGATAAGATCCAAGATCTGATTTTGTTTAATATATTCAAAAAAAGGAGTTAATTTTTAGTGCCATGTATTAGCAGTCTTTAGTACACAGTAATGGCCTTGTAGTTTCTTCCAATAAGCATAGATACTGCTGATGGAGTAAATGACAGGACCTCAGACTGATCTAATAGAAAGTGTGTTTTCACTTTTTCCTCAGATAGATGTTTTGGTCTGAATTTTACTGACATGTACTTATAAGACAATCAATAACTGTTAGTTCTATTAGGATATGGCTGAGCGAATGAATCATGGTATAGTAGGAGAAAGCATTGGACTGGAAGCCAGAGAAATTGAAACCTAGTTCTAGTTTTTCTTTCTTTTTGTTTGAGCAAACAAATGATGTGAGTATAACTCAATTATTGAGTGTGTTGATTTCCAATTATTTATTTTGTAATAAACAAACAAATGGATCTAATGGTTTCAGAATTCTTTTAGTTAATTCTGTTTCTACACTACTATCAATAGTATCACTCATTATCATAACAATTCAGAGTGGGTAATAACTTTATAATTTAATGATTAGAATAAGGTATATCCTTGATATTCAAATATCAGTCACCTGACATTTTTGAGCTCCATAGATACAATTTATAGAACCCTTAATATGTTTTAGATACTATGTAGGCACTTTACAAGACTGTTTCATTTAATCATTTAAGATAATTATTATTTTACTAATTATGGAATTTAAACTTTGAGAAATTAGAATAACTTGAATAAAGCTCACTGAGTATTCCTGGTTGATAAGACATGACTTCAGCTCATTTCTGCACTGCTACAAGGGCTTGTAAATATTGTATCTGAATGGAACATGCTAATACAGGACCATCAGGGGAATCAGTGTGTCAAGACAGGAAGGTCTAAAGTATCTGCAGATTTTTTTAGAAATCATTTTATTTCACAAGTAATATATAGTCATGTCTTCTATGCAAAATTAAAAATACAGATAATAAAATGTGAAATTTCCCCCTGTACCAGCCCTTCTACTCCCATTCTCCTCCCTAGTAGCACATTGTGAGGTCATGCTAATCAGCAAAAGTAATACAGGGGGACTCTCAAACGTGACAGTAATATTCTGATTCTTGATCTGGGTGTTAGTTACCCAGATATGTACATTTTGTGAAAATCTGTCAGGTTACACATTTCTGGTTTATACACATTTTTGTATGTAATATAGTATTTAAATTAAGAAAACATGGCAGATGCCATGATGGGTAAGTAAACTGTACTTTTAGTTGTTTTAGAGCTTCTCTTATGGGAGGCTATGGGAAGATGTGTAACAACTGGGTTGGTGAAATTATTCCTCAGGGATGAATGAGGCAACAGTGTAATTTCCAGAATCTACTATGGGTTTACATGTGCTAATAGTAGCATATATACTTGGAAAGCACCGTGCAGTGTGTTTCTCCAAGTAAGACAGCCCAAAGTTCTAGAGAAATACCTATGTTGTGCTGAAGTTTTAAGTCCAGCACCCTCCAATTTTCACAGTGGGTCTTGTCAGAGAGATTTCTCTTCCCCATTCATCTCATTTTCAAAGAACAGGTTTCACAATGAAGTCTTATCCCTTTCCATGAAACCCTGAGTAGCAAGTTCTGGGGTATGCGACCCAGTGCCTTTCACTCTGGTGCCTACAGCGGCCAGCAGGCCTGCAGAGAGCACTTGTGCACAGTTGCTTTGGCCATGGAGATATTCATTGTTTCTGCTCACTGAAATCTCTTTTTGGTATGGACATATGGAGGGCTAAATTTACTGTTGGGACTATTTTATTAGTTCCAGCCATTGGGCTGGAATTGAAAATGATGTGATTCATTTCTGAAGCACTGCATACAATTGCCAGAAAAAGACAGACTTCTGGAACATTGTCCTGCCCTCATGCGATGGCATCCAGCAAAGTGTGGGAAGGTATTTCAGTCTGGAAGGCAGACAGAGGGGTCTGTGAAACAGTCAAACTGTGATAGATATATTATATGAGCAAGAAATATCCCATTGTGGCTTCATGTTCCTGAGACTCAGGGATTCTTCAGAGCTGCAATGTAACTCAGAGTCTCCTGACCATGGCCATGAGTAGAATTTAGTGTCTGAAGGCAACTGTTCAGTGCCTCCTGTTCCTAGGTGGGTAGGTCTAATTCTAAGGCTTAATATTCAGAAATTCCATTTGTTTATCAGTTATGTCGTCCAATATCAACTTAAAATGGGATAATGGTGATCTCTCTTTTGCTTAAATAGTTGGCTAAGATCTTACATATGGGAGAGGAAGAATGTTTCCTAGTTATCCCCCTTACAGCTCCAGCAGGTTATTGAGGGCTTCAGATTACCCAGAGAGGAGCTAGAGAGACAGACAGGGGCAAGGATAATGCATGATCTTGTAAGGAATGTTAAATATTTCATCTTTTATCTAAATTTCACTAGGAAATCATGGAAGGGTTTTGCAGTAGACCCAACTGTGCTTCCAAGCACAGTCTGTCCCCTTAAGTTTTAAGCAAATCTGTGACCAGATAAAGTTCACATTTTTTCAAATGTTGAGCTGATTGGTGGATGGAGAATACATTAGAGGGAATGAAAGTGAGCATGTGCAGACCAGCCAGGAGGATGTTGCAGGAGTCTTGGCAGGATGAGAGTTATTCAAACTAAATGAAATTCCAAAGAAATTATGTGATGATTAAAATTATGAAATATACATGTCCTTTCTTTTCCTCATCTATACTGAACCAGGGATACATTTAAAAATATTTAGAAAGGTGGAAATATGTCATAAATTTTAGGCAATCTTCCATGCAAAGTCTCTCTCCTTCTTTCTTGCTCTCCCTTTCTCTTGCATATATACTTTTGGTAAGAATTAAATAGAATGAATTTAAGATTATATATCCTAGTAACAATTTTAGGTGTACAGTGTCTGTTTGTGCTTCAATAATCATTTGATCTCTTTTAGGCATGTAAACGTTAATGAGATCAATAATCATTTGATCTCTTTTAGGCATGTAAACATTAATGTTTAGGCATGTAAACATAATGACTCTTGTTAGTCCAAGAGTGTCCACAGCTTTCTCCATGTTACCTCTGAAAGACATCTTTATAATATGCTTTTTTCTGTGCAGAGCACCACTGAGTTGCAATGTCCCTTAACTGTGGTCTTCCCTGTGTGGCAAGGACCTCCTGCCATAGTCTCCTGTCAGTGGAAACATGGCTACAGAAAAAAAGAAAAATAGCTCTTTGAAAAGGAGACCCTTAACTACAGTTGAAGTCATTTTTCATAAAATACACTAACTGCTTGTGTAAGCTGGGAACTGTCTGTAAAATGCCGATTAAATGAGACTACGTGACTTGTGGAGCTGAAGCATCCTGGGTGCTCCTCTCATCTCTACCTGCTGCGTGCATGTCAGCAGTAGCAAGAGAATCTTTTCCACACAGTACTCACTTCTGACTTAACCACATGATCCCTGATGGATATGCTCCTGATGAGATTCTATGCACAATGCCAGGATATTCCTAGGAAGACAGTTTGGGCTTATTCAAGCACTAATATGGCAACGGATGAGCTCAAGCTCTACATTAATAGAACATAGAGTGATTTCAGCCTGGAAAATTTCAAATGGTAATTAATAATTTCATTGTGATGATGTGAATTCCTGGAGACTTCAAATATTAAAATAAATATAAAATTTAAATTTGCAATATTTTGCTTTTATATGAGTTCAATAATAAACCCAAGGGCTATTGAAGAGTCTATCCATAAATTATAAATTGTTTTGGGTAGTTTATAAAGTTGCAAAAATAGATAAAAAACTACATGCTTAATCTGCTCCTATTATAAAAGATAAAGTAGGGAGAACAGTGTATATTAGTTTCTTCTCTAAGGCAAGTATATGTCTCATTCAGAAGTGTTACTGAATTACTAGATTTCTTATGAAAAAGAATGCAGTGTGAATTCATCCTTGCTTTGCTCTCAAAATTATCTTACTGGCCAATAGATGGCTCTCTGAGCTCGACGCTGATAGATTTTGGATCTACCGGTTATGAACCATGGTCTTTATAGAGTTAAATGTGGTTCACGAAGGATTAATGAATCAAAGAGTTGGTTCTTTAAAAGGATGGGTGAGAGTTCATGATTGTGGAGACAGAGGAATGAAACGAGACAGTAAAATGGATCAAGAACACTCACACACACACACACACATATATGTATATATATATCAATTACACCTTAGTGAATGTACTTACTATGTGTCACACTAATATAATAAAAATTTTACTTTAAGAAAAGTAGTCCTCTCACAACTGGTTCAGTTATTCATTGTATAAGTTATTACTGTGAATCTGCCATGTGCTAGGACTGTCTTTCCCTGACTCCAGGGTCAAAGACAACTATAAAGTAAGCAAAAGCTGAAATGAATTTCTCCACAAGTAGTACTGTATTATTTTCTATTGCAGCAAACAAACTTTTCAAACCCAGTGGCTTAGGGTTACAATAGCATGAGATTTACCATTCTATAGATTGGCTAGGTGTTTCCTCTGCTGGTTTTATTTGGATTCATGTAGCTGCAGGCAGCTGGAGAGTGTTCTGGTTTAGGAAGACTGATTTGCTCTGACTCTTTCCTGCCTAGCAGTATATGCTGACTGTCTTCTGGGACATGCAGGTTTGCTCCAGCTGGTTTAGACTTATTTTGTATATTGCCCTGTCACAGCAGTACTCCAAATGGGAGAAGCTATTAAAAACTGTGCTTCTATAAATATGGGTGCGCATATATCACTGTGCTATGATGCTTTTAATTCTTTCAGGAAGATATCAACAAGGGGAATACCTGGGTCAAATGGAACCTTTAGTCCTAGTTTTTTGAGGAATCTCTGCACTGATTTCCACAGTAGTTGCACCAGTCTACACTCACATCAACAGTGGAGAAGGGTTCATTTTTCCCCACAACCCTGTCATCAGTGGTTACTTGGTTGATTTTTTTGATAATAACCATTCATTCTGGACTGAGATGGAATCTCAGCTTTGTTTTAATTTGCATTTCTCAAATATAAGTCAATGAAATTGAAGAAGTAATTAAAAACCTGCCAATAAATAAAAGCCCATGTCCTTTTATTGATTCATTGCTGAATTCTACAAGAAATTTAAATATCTAATACCATTACTGTTCAAACTTTTTAAAGAAATTGAAAGGGAAGTAAGAGTCCCAAGTTATTCCTGGAAGCAAGTATTACCCAGTGAATGATCCAATCAAAAGAGATGTATAGCCCCATCTCTCTAGTGAACATAGATGCAAAAATCCTCAATAAGATACTGGCAACATAATGAAGCAAATCATCAAGAACATTACACACCACAACCAAGTAGGATTCATCCCAGGGATGGTTCAGTACACAAAAATCAACAAATGTAATACACCATATCAACAGAGCCAAAGACAAAAATCACATGATCATCTCAATAGATACAGAAAAAGCATTTGACAAATTCCAACACCTATTCATGACAAAAATCTTTCAGAAAATTGGAGTAGGTGGTCTTTATCTCAAGCTGATAAAAGGCATCTGTGACAAGTCCTAGTCAACCTTTTACTAAATGACAAAAACTGAAATCCTTCACTGTAAAATCAGGAACAAGACAAGGATGTTTACTATTACCACTCCTAATGTTCTGGAACATTAGGTAGAAAAATTAGAGAAGAGAGAGAAATAAAAAGGAATAAGGCTAGGAAAAGAAAAAAACCCCATAATTTGCTGATGACAATGTACTCTATGTAGAAGACCCCAAAATCTGCACCAAAAGACTTCTAGATCTAATAACCAAATTCAATTGTGTAGCTGGATACAAAGTTGACACTCAAAAATCAATAACATTCCTGTACATAGGTAAGAAACTTACTTAGAGAGAAATAGGGAAAATATGCCTTTCGCAATAACCTAAAAAGTTGAAATATTTAGGAGTCAATCCAACAAAAGAAGTAAAAGATACTTACATTGAAAACTACAGTATCCAGAATTACAGAAAAAGATCAAAGAGGACATAAGAAAATGGAGATACATCCCTTCCTCTTGGGTAGGAAGAACCAACATAGTGAAAATGACCATACTCCCAACATTGACATACAGATTTAATGCAATTCCAATCAAAATATCAATAACATGTCACAGATTTAGGGGAAAAAATCCCAAAATTCATATGGATCCAAAAAAGACCTAGAATAGCAAAAGCTTTGTTTCTAGGCAACAAAGGCAAGGCAGAGGGCATCACAATTACCAATTTGAAATTATACCAAAGAGCTAGTGTGATCAACATGGTACTGGCACAAAACAAACAGGCAAACAAACAAACAAACAAAACAAGAACCAGACCTAAAGATCAATGAAACAGATTAGAAGATGCAGAAACAACTCCAGACATATTTAGCCACCTAATCTTTGACAAGGAGGCCAAATACCCTCAGTAGAAGAAACATAGCCCCTTTAATAAATGTTACTGGAAAAACTGGCTTTCCACATGTTGAAGACTAAAACCGAAGCCATGTCTATCACTATGCACCAAACTAAAATTGAAGTGAATCAAAGGGAATCTGGTTTGGAAGGAAAACGATGGATCACATTTCAAAGAGGCATGTATACTATGATGAGATTCTACAAAAACATGTAGACAAATAAACAATTAATGAAACACCTATGCCTGCATCTTGTAGTCTGTTTATAGAAGCATTAATGGAGAAGTCTGGGCTTGTGATTATAAGATGGAAAGTATTATGTATTTAAGGCAAAATGTCTATTAGGCTAATAAGATCATTATTTTGGTGGAGTAAAAGGGTCAGAGGGATTTGGATTGTCCATCACATATACTGAATACATCTGTTTATTAGTAGTATTTTCCATTATTACTAGGTACTTAGTTTTATTTTGCAGTTGGTGAGCTTTGTAAGTATCTGTTAATTCCTAATCACTGCTTTCCCAGAGGGTAAGATAGAGGTAATGAAAGGAGATAGAATTGAAACACTTGAACAGAACTGGAAAAGCAGTATGATGTTTTTCTAGTACTTGAGGGTATTACATATAGCCAGATGATTAACCTTGCCTACCATATTGTCCAGTAAATCCAGAAATATATTTTTGAAGTTACAACTTTTTTTGGTGAATCTTTTCATTTATTAAATCTTTGTTGTGTATCAAATTTTCACATGATGCTCTTTATAAACATTGTAACAATCTGAAAAGCAGTTATTGATTCTTATTTTATAGACAAGAAAACTGAAGCTTAGAAAAGATGGAAAAATTCCCACAGCCAAATATTAAGTACCAGAGAGATTCTACAGGTGCCTATTCAATATAATTTTCTCTTTTTTTCTGAGCAATGAAACTCCAATTTTGTTGAAGACTGCAATGTATTCAAACAAAGCTAAAGTTTATTGATTTCTTTGGATAGATACTAGAAACTATTAATTGAAATGTAGATGGAATTTGTTGCATAAGGCTTATAAGAAGTCACTTTAAAAAAAAGACTGGCTTGGGTACTGGCTTGGATGATGCGTATAAATGTGGCAGTGGTGATTTTGGCTTCCTGTAACAAAGTGTGATGGCTGGAGTGCAAATAGCCATGACACAAGCATAAACTTGTACCCTGACTATTAGGGTGGTATGGCAGGTGCCTGAAGAAGTTATGAAGCTTCTTAACCAAGGTAAAGGAAAAGAAACCCTCTGCCTAGTTTAAGCCAGAGTTACTTTTCTTATATAAGTAGTTATTCGCAGTCCTAAATGTTTAAGACATCAAAACACATCACTCATATTGCCAAATATCACTGTATTGTTTAAAATTAGCTTTTAAAAAATTAGAGCTGTTGAAATAGAAAATCAACATTATGGACCCAAGAATATCTATGCACCATCATAGACCTCTACTTCAGCAGAAAATAGAGAAAATTTTCTGTTTCAACCATTTGATCTGTAAGCTTGTATCTTAATGGTTTTCTTCCTTTCTGTTTTCTGCCTCTCAGAGTGACAGTCCCTTGTAGTCATTTGGAAATTGTGCCACTAAGAAAGTGAGATGCCCTGATGTTAAGATCTCAAGCACCACAGCAATGCACCTATAAATTTCAGCTCATAAGAACCACAGGGTGCCTATTAATGTTAAAAAACCACATTTTCAGAAATATTACAGAGATTTTGAATTAGTTGTTTTGTGGCAGGATCCAAGAATTTTCACTTTTAAAAAAAATTAGTTTATTTTTTTAAGAATTTGTATTTTTTAAAACAAATAGTCCAGACAATTCTTAGGTATGTGATTTACAAACTGGCCTTTAAGAAGACCTGCTAACCATTTCCTGTTAATGAGGGCCTTGTGCTATGTTATCTGACCCAACCTTACAAGGTGGTAAGAGGAGAAAATGTGTTTTGGTGGCTTTAACCATCAGAGATTAGGTGAAAAGTAATGTACCTTGGTATAAAAAAGACTATAATTTATTCTCATGTAATTCCTTTTATGGTACTAGTATCAAGCATGACTCCTCAAATGTAGTAAGTTAGGTCAGGAGCTTTTTTCTTGTTGTTGCTGTTAACTTATAGACATTTTCTTCTATTAAATTTGTACTAATTGGTAAACCTGGCATGCATTGTACCAGATGGACAGGTAAGTCTCTCATTTTCATGGTTCCAAGTTGCCTTCTCTGTACGTAATTATTAAAGATTAATTTTACTTTGCAGAGCATTCACAGAGAACTGCCAATGCCTTTTCTCTGAGGATGTAACATGAGATTTTAAAAGCAAAATTTTAATAAAAGCTTGAAAATGTTGCCAGTGTTTTTACAAAAACCACTAAATGATTTCAAATCAATGCTGCCTATTACAGGTAGTAATTAAGAGAAAAATGACACATAAGCCACAACTGGAAAGAGTATGCAAGTCAGTCTGCAAACGGCCAGCACAGCATTCACAGAGAACGTGGCCCAGCAGCATACTACAAAGTGGAATGTGAACATTTGAGTCAGTAAATGCACTTGCTTTGAGACAGAGCTGGACTTTTTACACAATCTGAAATTTTACTTCACTGCTCAGTCATCTATTCCTGGTTTTTCATAAATACCTTTGTGTTTTTTAACTTTATTGTTTTTCTTTAAAATTTTTCTTTTTATTTTTTTGGACACATCTAAGTCAAATTAGGTTTTTTAACAATACCACCACCATTATTATTGTGCTACTGCTTTGCTTTACTATGTTTTTAACTTTTCTCCCAGCACAAAAATGCCATCTCCATATATCCCTGCTTCCCTGTTGTTGGTTGATCTGGAGGCCAGGGGCACAACCTGATGTCCTGCGATAACTGCTGTCAGCCCCTCTGAGGTGCTGTTTCTTTATACTATCATTCATAATTGCTGGTTTAATATTTTCTTGTGTGTGAGGGGGAGGGAGTAGCTCTGCGAATTGATCCCAGAACTTTACGCTTGCTAGGCAACTGCTCTACCATTGACTATGTCCATAGCAGACTTCCTCTCTTTTCAGATTTTTTTATTAAATGTTGGGACAGGGTTTTGACAGTTTTCCTAGCCTGTCTTTGAACTTAGCATCCTCCTACCTCAGCCTCTTGAGTAGCTGGGATTGTAGAATTGTATCATTGTGCTGGGGTGGCTATGTCTACAATTCTAAGTTCCAGACTGTATCTCCTTGTAATTCCTATCACAATGCTCCCCTGTCTTTTAGTTTCCACTTTAGAGTTAAGAAAATCTGTCATTCTAATTCTTGATCATGTATGAAATACTTGAATGATCCTTTGCCCGTAAAACTTGAGACATAGTGTCATTGTCCCTAGTGATGGGAATCATCAGGTAATGGAGCTGGTATAAATGTGTCTTATATCCAGTATTGTGTCAGAGTAAAGAGTGGTCAATCTGGAAATTCACATTTTTTGGCGCTCTGAATTTGCTCTTGATTATTTATTTTACTGTATTTTGTCTCTTTTATTTCTATTTTCCTTCCTGGAACTCCTATTATTTGGAAGTTGTCCCTTATCAATGCTCTTCTAATTTTATTAAGTTACTGTCCAATTTTCTACCCTTTCACCTTTTTTCTATGTTTTCTGCTAAGTTTTCTCAATTTTTCTTGCAATGATTATTTAACCACTGCGATTACACTTTTTATTTTCCAAAAGCTATTTTACTACCCTCTGACTGCCTTTTCTTTCATTTTCAATAGTGTTCCACAAATATAGATTCATACTTTCCTCCTCAAAATAGAACTGCTATTGACTACTTGGGGACCACATTTCCAAGATCTCCCTACATTTTCCTATTCCATTAGGAAGACGTAGCGGGATATATATATATCTGTAGTTGGCCAATACTTAGGATTTTTTAAGTATGCCTCTTTCACCATTTCTTTCATCACTTGTTAGATGAATAGATAAAATTCTAAAGACCAATGTGTTGAAGACACAAAATTGAGGATGCCTGGACTCTGAATAACTTAGTAAAACAGAAATGCCTCCTCTCCCATTAATAATTGTACTTATATAGGTGAGAGGTAAATATCTATGGTATTTCAAGCCATGGAGATGCACAAATGTTTCTACTATAATGATTGCCTGAATTATTACTTTAAGTATTAGCCTAACATGTGCAAAAATCAATCTGTTTTTGAGTCATTGACATAATAGTGTCTTTTATTTCTCTGATAAGATTATTACTACCTGTTAATATTTTTTCTTCCAAGATAGCCTTGTTTTCCTTCAGATTGCTTTTGTACATGGGTGTTGGTCCGGCCACTTTCTGTCAATTA